>JAWWMW010078204.1:2362-14140 GCA_035048345.1 Echeveria elegans
AGCGTGAACTACACGCGCCTGACCGAAAATCGATCTGACGCGCTCTCTCGTGTACTCGCCGAACAATTCAACTCTCCTGGCTCCCTCCCTCGCTCGCTCGTCCTTCGTTGTCCAGCGATCGTCAATCGTCCGCAGCGGAAAATTTACAGCCATTTTCATCCACCACCGAACAACAGTTGCTGCCGTGTCACCGTTCGTTTTGTAGATTTGTTGAGCATAGGAGTGATGGATAAATCAAGTGCATTGGAGTATATAAATCAGATGTTTCCTACAGGTTTCGAAATCATTACTTATTTATTTATTATTTTTTTTAAAAAAATTAGTATTTTGCTGTGGATTGTACGATTAATTTGTTTTGAATGAAATGGTGCTTGATTGTGGATTCTGGCTGTGTTGGAATGTTTTGATGCTTTTAAAAAGAGGTGTGTATTGATTTGATTTTATTCAGAGGCATCGCTGTCTGGAGTTGAACCGTTAATGCAGAAGATTCACAATGAGATACGCCTGGTGGATGCTGGAATACTAGCTGCTGTTCGACAGCAGGTTCGATCACTTGCGAAAGTTGATACTGGTGACAAATATATAGCAGTGTAACTAATACTAATTACTAAAATGTGTCCTTGTGGTGGTTTTGGTTGTAGAGTAATTCAGGAAACAAAGCTAAAGAAGACCTTGCCGCTGCAACCAATGCTGTGGAGGTACATTTGTTAACTTATCACTCTATGTAATTTACTGTTTGCTCAGCAATCTTGATTCATGAAACACAGTTAGAGAATATTATTGAGGTGATGTCATTGTGATTCTAATACATGTAACTAGTTATTGTTTAAATGCAGGAACTCATGTATAAAATTCGTGAAATTAAAACAAAGGCCGAGCAAAGTGAGACTATGGTTCAAGAAATATGTCGTGACATCAAGAAATTGGATTTTGCCAAGAAGCACATTACTGTGACAATTACTGCTCTCCATCGCCTGACAATGTTGGGTTAGTTTCTGTATAGCATGTTGAAGGAATCTCTTATATGAAAACTGTAATTTGAAAATATGTTCAGTAGTCGCTCATGAGTTTTGTATATTCTTCAATAGTGGGTTCGGAGTTTACAGCAACTCTGTGAGTGTGGAAATGTGATCATTTTTTGCTATTTGTTTAAGTCACTCTATCCTATGCATGTCAGTTTCGGCTGTGGAGCAACTTCAAGTAATGGCTTCAAAAAGGCAGTACAAGGAAGCAGCTGCCCAGCTGGAGGTAATTAATCACTCATATTTCTCTTTTTGTTTTGTTTTATGTATTCTGATTGCACATTTTTTCGCCAGCCATATCAATTATGCCAAATCCCTGTAACGGAAGCAAAATCAGTAGGAAAACATGTTGAGGGATATGGTACATGAAAATATATGTTAGAAAGTATCTCAATGTGATCATTATTTCCATGAACAAAAACAGTTGTTATTTTGTTAGGAATAAATAAAGCGCTTGTAAACATGTATTCTGTTGGACGACGAACATATCGCTTAAGGACTCATCTGTTTATCGGTTATCATTGGCAGTGAGTCTTTGAAGTTCCTTTTCAGTCCACATTTTCTTATATTTAATGATTTGATGAAGTGTTGTCTCTGTCCTTGTCTTGTGATTGTGCTCCGTGTAAATTACTTGTATAAGAGGTTATCAGTTTTTTGATAGGAACTTCGTTATTTTTCAGGCTGTGAATCAGCTGTGTAGTCACTTTGAGGCTTACAGAGATATTCCAAAGATAACAGAACTCAGGGAAAAATTCAGGAACATCAAGCTAATACTCAAGTCACACGTTTTCTCTGATTTCTCGAGGTATAGTAATTACATTTACTGTAATTTTTATTTTGGATCTCTGAAAGCTATAGGTTATGTGTCTAGTGTGACATCTTTCATATTATTTTGTTCAGCTTAGGCACTGGTAAAGAGGCCGAAGAAAGTAATTTACTGCAGCAGTTATCTGATGCCTGCTTAGTTGTAGATGCACTGGAGCCATCTGTGAGGGAAGAAGTAGTGAAGAGCTTTTGTGGTAGAGAGCTGACGTCATATCAACAGATATTCGAGGGAGCTGGTCTGTGTGCTTTCCTGTGTTCTCATGACCCATTTTAGCAATTTCATTGCAACTTAACTACATGATATCATATTCTTAAATGTTTTGGCCATAGCCTCACATTTATTTCCTCCATCTCAGAATTGGCAAAGCTGGATAAAACCGAGCGAAGATATGCATGGATCAAACGTCGACTGAGAACTAATGAGGAAATATGGAAAATCTTCCCTGCTCATTGGCATGTTCCGTATTTGCTGTGCATCCAGTTCTGTAAGCTGACAAGGTCTGTTTTCTTCCCCCTACCCGACTTGCTTTTTCTTACACCACATATTTGACTCTTGTAAACCATCTAGGAAATATTATGACCAAGTTAGCAAAACTACGGGAACATAAGATATATTTAGTATAATACTGGTACTTTTTATGTCTATTCATTTTCTTGTTTAATGAGATGCTAGGCTTGGTTTATATGATATTACAGGACTCAACTGGTTGAGATTCTCAATAACATCAAGGAAAAGCCAGATGTTGGGACACTACTGTTGGTATGTCTCTGGTGTTTTACTTGTTAAAGGCTAGAAATTATCGGTAATCTGTTTAATACAAGCGTGATTCGTAATTTGAAAGTACAGAAGGGTGTCTTTGTCCATCTCATGGTACAAGCAACATGCATTCCATGGAAACCCAAAGTAGAAAATTTTGGATTTTAATCCTTGCTATATACATTGTCTCGCCTCTTGTGCTCCACATTCAAGAGCCAGTGGCAGTTGGCAGTGCGGCTAATTTCACCTCACTTTTTCCTATTTCTGCAGTCAGTTGCAGTTTAAAATAATTTTCTCAATGACCCAATGTGCATGTGTATACACACACTTTTCTCATTCTAGTTTACAAGTGTGAGACTGATGAGTTCGAAACAAATGGTATGACAGAGGATTTGTCATTGATAATTTTATGTTCAGGCATTGCAAAGAACTCTTGAGTTTGAGGAGGAATTGGCAGAAAAATTTGGAGGCGGTTCTCGTAGCACAGAGCGAGAGATTGATTCAGAAGAAAATGATAAAGCAGAGAGCAGTAATCGTATTGTCTCAGACATTAGGAAGAAGTATGAAAAGAAGTTAGCCGGGAATCAAGAAGTGAACTCTGAAGTATGCATTAAAGCCTTTTTTAATGCTATCCATCAAAAAGTCACATAATAGTCAATTAGCCACTTTCATTTCTTTCATCAGGTGAAAGATGGGAGTAAAGACTTGTTAGTGACTGGAGCAGGGGTACATCATAATCATTTCTTCTTCTTTCCTTGCTAATTCCATTTTGCCATGGATGTTATTCTTAAATGGTGTTGAATGTCATTTTCATGAAATAGTGCTTGTTTGTTCTTCAGTTTAACTTCCGTGGAATAATATCCTCGTGTTTTGAACCACACTTGACCATATATGTTGAATTAGAGGAGAAAACTCTTATGGAAAATCTGGAGAAGCTTGTACAGGTACCAAACACTTAGGCGTATTTTAATGAAAGCCGTTAAAAAAATAAACATCTAAGCATCTTAAATTGTTCGTTTATGCCAAAATTCCATTTTTTTGTTCTTTTTTAAGGAGGAAACCTGGGATATCGAGGAAGGAAGTCAGACAAATATTTTATCTAGCAGCATGCAGGCACTTTCTTGAACTTTTTAGTTTCCTCATGCTTTTGTTTATTTCTAGCATTTCTGTGTGCCCGTTGGACTGGGAAGCTTCTCTTTAGGGATTTAGCATGTCTTTTCTGTTGAATCTGTTTGTTAAAAAAGTCACTGGAACTGAGTTTTTCTCTTGAACGTGAGCTACATAGTACAACCCCACTGCTACAAATACAGCCCAATGGTCTCTCAAAGGGATCATTCATTAGGAGGATGAACGCTATTGTTGCATTAATCTCATAGTCAAACTCTTAATGCAGGTGTTTCTAATCATTAGAAGAAGCTTAAAACGCTGCAGTGCTCTTACCAAGAATCAGACATTATTCAACATATTAAAGGTGAATGAAGCTAAACCTTTGGACACCTGTTCTTTACAGTGTTTCTTTTCATTCAAAAAAACATCGATCAAGCTCTCTGGATAATGCTCCCCCATAAAGTTAAAACCAACTGTCAAATCAGTTGTGTGGGATGATTTTCTGGCTACCAGTTATTTATGTTATGCTATTTTGTGGCTTCTGATGAATGGTGAATCACACATCGCTTGTATAGCGTCCCTTAAGCTCATTTACAAAAAACCTATCACGGGGTGGTTGAGGCAATAAATCATGTATGCCTGTTTACTCTTGAAGGTGTTTCAAAAAATTCTTAAAGCATACGCTGCAAAACTGTATGCAAGATTGCCGAAGGGAGGTTCAGGAATTGTGGCTGCTGCAACCGGAATGGATGGACAAATAAAGGTTTTACAAAATATTCTCAAGTTGTTGCTCTCATTACTTGCAAGAGATAGCATATTTTCACGGCTAAAATTATTGCAGACATCTGACAGGGATGAAAAAATCATCTGTTATATTGTGAATACCGCAGAGTATTGCCATAAAACGGTTAGTTTGATATATATATATATATATATATTTCTGCCACTTGTTGTAACTTCATACCCTTACGTGTTCTCATTGTTAAAGGGAAATTGAGTTTAATGTTTCGTTTTGATTCCAACATACTGTTTGCGTTCCTTTACAGTCTGAAGAATTAGCTGAAAGTGTGTCAAAGATAATTGATTCACAACTAGCCGATGCAGTTGATATGTTGGAAGTCCAGGTAACAAACCAACGCCAATTCTGAGCCCCTTTTATTCTTTACTATTTTGCATTTCAAAGCCTTATGAGAAGCATTTCTTCCTCCAGGATGAGTTTTCAGCTGTTATTACTAAAGCATTAATGACCCTGGTCCATGGAATAGAAAGTAAATTTGATGCTGAAATGGCTAATATGGCAAGAATTCCTTGGGCTACACTCGAAGGTGTTGGTGACCAGTCAGAGTAAGATTACAATTTTCAGAAAACATTTATCACTGGCATCCTGAATGTGTTCACATGTAATTAACGCATGTTTCTGCAGGTATGTTAATGCGATAAATTTGATCCTTACAAGTAGCATCCCTGTACTTGGAACCCTTCTTTCTCCCATTTACTTTCAGTACTTCCTGGACAAGGTAATCTCAAAAAAAAATTATTGTCAGATTCTTGCTGAATAAATAAGTGAATGCAAGATTTACACTTACATCCTTTGCAGCTTGCATCATCTCTTGCTCCAAGATTTTTCCTCAACATCTTTAAGTGCAAGCAAATATCTGAAACGGGTGCTCAGCAGGTATTAATTGATGATCTTTTAAAATTTTCCGGGCTATAATTTCAGTATCTTTTTGTTGAAGTTGAACACGCGTCCGTGTTTCATTCCTGTGGATATCCAACACGCTTTATTGGTTGTTGGTTTCAGATGTTATTGGATACTCAGGCTGTAAAGACCATTCTTCTTGACATCCCATCCTTGGGAAAACAGGTCTGCTTTCTTCCAATCTTGCATTGTTTATTTTTTTTCTATTATTTTGTGAAGAAGAATGTTATATCTCTGCACACACTCAAATTAGCCACTAGTGTGATGGGTTAACTAAAGTATATCTTGATCCAAAGGGCTTAAATTCTAAACCCACCCAAATTAATGCTTAATAAGTCACCCTACGAAAGTATTACGTAGATAAAGCAGTTGAGCACCTACTGAGACTTCGATGTCCAGCACTCACTTTCGTAATTTTGGCCACTGGCCTTGTAGTGGTTTCTACTTCCGATCATTTGGGTTGTCTAATGCTTTGATATCTTCGGCAAAATATGAAATGCAACAACAGAAATAGTGTGCTGATCTGTGCTTCCTAAACTTATCATCATTTTTTTGCCAATAAAGTCGTTATCCTTTGTTCACATAGTTGATTTAGTGGACGTGTGAAGTGTGAACTACTAAATTTTTTTAAAATTATTTATCTTGCTTTGAACTTAGGCAACAAGTGCTGCTAACTACTCGAAATTTGTCAGCCGTGAAATGAGCAAAGCTGAGGCACTATTGAAGGTAAATATCATCAACGCAAATTTGAGGTATGATGTGTCTTCCACTGCACTTAGCATTTTCTTTTTGGTTGCACAGGTTATATTATCCCCGATTGATTCCGTGGGTGACACTTATCGGGCACTTCTTCCAGAAGGAACGCCTTCCGAGTTTCAGCGAATTTTGGACCTCAAAGTAATGATCTTTTGGCGAGGCACGCTGTTTCCATTTCATTTTCTATGCTGAATATATGCAATGGCTGACTCTATTCTGCTGAACATTTTCAGGGGCTCAAGAAAGCTGATCAGCAAACTATATTGGACGAGTTCAACAAACACAACACTGGAAAGATGCAAGCCCCAATTGCTACACCAGTAGCTACGCCGACCCCTTTCTCACCTCCTGTACTCGCAAATACATCATCACTCATAGGCATTGCCTCACGAGAGGATGTGCTAACCAGGGCTGCTGCCCTTGGACGAGGTGCTGCTACTACCGGATTCAAAAGATTCTTGGCTTTAACTGAAGCTGCTAAAGACAGGAAGGACGGCCCTTTCAGAAATTTCTTCACATCATAACAGCCTCCGAGGCAACTATATATATATATTTCAAGTTGTTTATGGTACTGTCCATCTCATAGTTCACATACATATTATCTGATAACTGGTGTTGCTAAAATGTAATATTGGAGTACTCAGAGTCTTTTTACATCCAATGTAACTTGTAAGTTACCGCGACATCAGAAATCTTAAGCCTCGTCCTGCATCCACTTCTTACCAAAGTAAATTTACTAGCAAGGGAGATATTCTTTCCTTCCAGCTATCTGCTCAAGTTTTTTTCCTCAGCAAAAAGTTACAAAATCTGTCTCCTGGGTATAGACTATAGGATCGCATTACACCACACAAAATAGAAGACAAGGGTGTTGCACGAGGTCTTGCACTTCAAGGTAAACTACTCATTGCCTTGAGTTGATGACTTCTTTGCTCGTTTCTTTGTTGGAGTTTCAAAAGATGTAGCGCAGGGCTCAAGCTGCCCAAGGGGTAAATTAACTGAGTTTGGTGGATTGACCTGCTCCGAAGGTGGACTCACTGCAGCACATAATCTCATGTATGAGAAAAATACTGCTGAAACGTATGGAGATATATGCCTTACTCCAACCACAATCTTTCTATAACGATAAATTGTTGTATACCTTCACTGTATTCGGGCGGTCTTGATGACTTTATGCCACTTGGGCGCTTTCTGACATAGTCCTCCTGCAAAGGTCTTGGAATTTGGAATGAGATCTTCGAGAGATCAGTTTCAGCAGCCAGTTCAGGATGGTCAGCTAAATACCTATTACAATGGAAAGACATTACAAAATCTGATGCTAATAAACTTATATGAAGGATTAGGAACAATAACAACAACAAAAAATCCTTCACGCTGATCAGCATATTTCGTGACAATTTCTTGTGTCGCATAATTTTTTAAAAGTTATAATAGTAACATGGATAAATGGTTATCAACATATCTAAACCGTCAATACGCTGACATGCTCAAATATTTTCATTTTGGAACACAAAAGTAAATACCAATATCTAAGACAAACCAAAATGTGATTGACGCCTAATTTGTTCGTTATTTAACGGAGTGGGCAAGATTCGGCAACAAATTGTAGTGTTAATGCAAGTAAAAGCATACTTCTGGATCTCAACCAACGAACGGAAGCGTTTGCCTGAAGGTGCCACATAGTACCTGAAATGAAAGTAAATGCACGTCTTTAGAGTCCACAAAAGCTTGAGCAAACAGACTTCACAAACCACAATGACAGGACTGATAGCAAATCACAAGTTCAGACATGGATGTAAAGTAATCAGTCAGAGAGAGACATACACATCGGCAAATTTGCTGCTTCCTTCACCTCTTAAGCGCAACAAACGCTGCCACCCAGGAGGCGGGCGAGCAATGTTAGGCTTATCAATTGCCCAAAGCCTAGTGTTATCTTGCTGTAAATCCCCGGGATCGTCACACGATATATCAGGTCGCCACTCCCTGGCTGTTTCACAGTAGAAAAGCTTCTCAGTTATACTTTCGCGTATTTCTTCATATTTTTCCTTTGTTGGAATTAGTCTCCATTGATAACAGTTCGCACATTGCACCGTGAAAGATCCTATAACCGGCAGAGGTTTAGAGGGTTCCTTTCGTGCCAAGGATGGAGAATATGAATTAAGCGGTTCAGGAGCATGAACAACATATCCAACACCATTTGGCGACAGATCATACAATACCATTTGGTTGTGAGCATTTCCCAAGTTTTCATCATGAGAAGCTTCCTCGTCGTCAGACGAAGCTACATTGGTATCCTCCTTAACAGGGCTGTCTGATTCACCAGGCAGACTAGAGCCAACGTACTTTAAGTCACTGGTCCCTCTTTTTTTCACTTCCTGAGAAACTTTCCCAACAAAGGTTTGCATCTTAGCGATTCCACACTGCCTGTCAATTAGATAAACCGTTTGGTCACCCCGAGTCACAGATGACACAAAAATTTAAGGCTACTGTGGAGACACGCCTACACTTCAAATTATCTGTTATATTGTTTCAGTATCCATCTTTAACTGACTCTCCACGCCGACACACCTAACCTAAGGGCTAACATGTGGAAACTAACCAACATACGAGAGTTTCAAAGAAAAAAAGTCTCAAAAAACCTCGACCATAAGCCACAATCTCCCATCGGAAGCATCCAAGATATGCAAAAGAAGAGTTAAATGTCACCCAATTAACGCCCCTTCACGACAATGAAGAAGTTCGATAATCTATCATCCCCTATAATAAAATCAAACTTACAACCCTATACCCCCAACCAACATCTACACACTTCAAATCATTCACCATCCTCAGACCATCTACACAACAGACAACATCAGAACATACAAAACACAAATATTCACCCAACAACGAAAGCCCTAATCTCCTAAACCCTCCACACACAAATTCCACAAATCTGTCATTTAATAAACATGAACAACAACAAGAAAGACATTAAATAGATGTACCAAATCCACAAACCCTTTGAAGACCGATTTACACAAAGATGGGACTCCGCGCCTCTCTCTCTCTCTCCCCCGGAGATTGACAGCGACGCTTTGTTTCACACTTTCAAAATCTGATTTTTAGCATTTGTAAAACATAAAATTTTAATAGACAAAACAAATATTATAAAAAAAGAAATGATATTTTTATAGCTCTTCTCTTTCTCTCTCTAGGCTCGTTCCCCTCTCTCTCTCTCTCTGTGTCACAAGTCTTCTTCCAAGTCTCTTTTTGACCATAACACTACCTTCTCACCAACGCCCTTAGCTTTACTCTTCTCCTCTACCGATCGCCTCTCCGTCCTCTCGACCCTCAGTTGAAGCTACCAGCCCTCCGTTCTCCGATTCTCTAGGTTCGTTTTCGTGTCTGTCGACCGCTGATGTTTTGAGTAATCAAGGTTTGGATTGTAATCGGATTCGTGGTGGTGATAGTTTGTTAAAGTTTTGATTTTTTTTTCAAAATTTTATTTTGGTTGGATTAGGTTTTTGTGGCGTGGGATTGAGATTGCAGGTGACTTTGTTGGATTGGTGCGTATGAGGAATATTGAGCTGGGGGTGTCGGTAATGACGTGGCGGAGGTGTTTTTGTTTTTTTAGTGGTGGTTAGGGTATGGATTCGGGGGAAACGAGCTTGATTTTGTATTTAGGGTTTGATTGTGTGGTTTGATTTTTGATGATCAGGTTATTTTGTTTGTGCTTATGTTTATGATGATCTGTTTGTGTTTTGTAGTGCTTAGAATTTGATTTGGAAACAGAATCCTGGGTATCTGTTGTTTTCAAATTGTGGAAGTTCTGAGAGGGTTATGGTTTAATGCAAGCCTCATTTTTTGAGGGAAATGTTTGGATGCAATGAATTGTAATTTGTTGGAATCAGTAGATGTTAGTTAGTTGTTTAGAATGGGCCTCAGGGGTTATCATTTCCTGTTTTTGTTTATGTTTTTCCGTTGATTGATGGATTATGATTTATGTCTTATTAGGTTTTCGGAGGGTAGAAAAGTAGAATCAGTTGAGTTCGTTCTTGATTTACTTTTATGGCATCAGACTCATTGGTTATTGCTTGTGGTGCTTGCGCAGGTTTTTGCTTAGGGGAGGTCAATTTGGAATTTTGATGTTTGGGTAACTGAGAGACAAAATTCAAGTTTGGGAGCTTTTTCTTTTGTTAACCACTGCTGAAACCATGTTGGAAGGTGGAGCTGGCTTCCATGGAAATATAAACCTTAACAACCCTGAAAGAAACATTTTTGAGCTGCCTCAAGGATTTTACCGCAAGCTGGATGAGGGCACCAACATGTCTGTTGACAGTATGCAGACAAGTGAAGGCGGGGGGTCGGTCGCCATGTCCGTGGATAATAGTAGCATTGGGTCGAATGATTCCCGGACTCGAATATTGGATCATCAGGGACTGCGGAGACATGCTACTGACAACTATACGGTAGCACAGAGTGTTAATCGCCGAGGTGGCCGAGTTTCTCATGAGTTGAGTGACGATGCTTTAGTTCAAGCTCTGATGGACAGCAATTATCCTACGGAGGGTCTTCAGAATTATGAAGAATGGACGATCGATTTGAGAAAGTTGAATATGGGCGCTGCTTTTGCGCAAGGAGCTTTTGGGAAACTGTACAGAGGTACTTATAATGGCGAAGAAGTCGCTGTTAAGTTGTTGGAGAGGCCCGAGAATAATCTGGAAAGGGCACAATTGATGGAACAACAGTTCCAGCAAGAAGTTAAGATGTTGGCCACACTGAAGCACCCAAACATAGTGCGTTTCATTGGCTCATGCCGCAAGCCAATGGTCTGGTGTATAGTCACTGAATACGCAAAGGGAGGATCTGTTAGGCAATTCTTAATGAACCGACACAACCGCGTTGTGCCTTTGAGAACAGCGGTGAAACAAGCACTGGATGTTGCAAGAGGGATGGAATATGTGCACGGACTCAACACAATCCATAGGGACTTGAAATCTGACAACTTGCTGATATTTGGAGACAAATCAATTAAAATTGCGGATTTTGGAGTAGCAAGGATTGAGGTGCAGACTGAAGGAATGACCCCGGAAACGGGGACTTATCGCTGGATGGCTCCGTAAGGATTCTTTCCAAAGTCCAAACTTCTTAAAATGTTCTTTTGATTTTATTTATTTTTGTTCTTCTGTTTTTTGTTTTGTTTTGTATTTACTGTTTAACTTTGGATACTCCTTCCATCACGTGCAGGGAGATGATACAGCACAGGCCATACAATCAAAAAGTCGATGTCTACAGTTTTGGAATTGTTCTTTGGGAGCTCATAACCGGACTTCTACCTTTCCCAAACATGACAGCAGTTCAAGCTGCATTTGCTGTTGTCAACAAAGGTGTCCGTCCAATCATCCCCAACGACTGCCTACCTGTCCTGAGTGATATAATGACTCGTTGCTGGGATGAAAACCCAGATGTCCGTCCATCATTCAGTGAGGTTGTTAGAATGCTTGAAAATGCTGAGAGAGAGATCATGAGTACTGTGAGAAAGGCCCGTTTCAGGTGTTGCATCCATCCAATGACTACCGACTGAGAAGCATGGTAACAACAGCCCAAAACGAGCCAAGTTGTATAAGAAGGGA
>JAWWMW010078205.1:0-13203 GCA_035048345.1 Echeveria elegans
TCTAAAATTAAAACAAAAAAAAGAAACTTGCGTTCGGAGAAGACGGAGGGGGGCGGCACAGGGGCGGCGGGGGGCGACACAGGCGGCCGCTGGGGCAAGAATCAAGGGTATTCGGAGTTTTCTCAGGCCACGGTGGGGTCGGCCGACCCCACCCGACCCCACCTGGCTCCGCCACTGGATGCATCTAAACTTCCATTGTTTGTTTAGTACTCCGTACTACTTTATTTATACTAGTAACATGACACAATTAAATTTGTGCGTATAATGTGGAGATATGGTTAGTAATTAGGGTGGTGATATGATTAGTTAGGGTGATTTTAACTTGTAAGGGTATTTCGGGAATTTTTTTTTGTCGCCAGTTCCATAACTGCCACTTGTGCTTTATTAATAGTAAATTTAATGGTTGGAAAAAGAATTTAAGTTGTATGCATATTTTTTCGATGATTGGGATCAAATTACAATCTAAATTGCTGTCTCGCAGAGGAAAGCTCAGCAGAAGGACATGAACCAAAGATAACGAAATTCATTCAGCTCCCGCTCGACTCAATACTGCAGAACCGACGAGACCCTATAAACATCTCGGAATAGCGTTCTCAACATCCCAACTCCACCTTGTCAGTCCTAACTTTTTTGGCCATTTTTGCTTAGCCTTGAGAAGATGCAGACCCTCTTTCATCACTCTCATTATAATATTTGGTTCAACAAAACCACTCTAAAAAGCCCAGATAGATTTTGTGCTGTCAACATGTAAAACAACTTACCTGCAATTAATCTTATTGGCCAATTTCAGGCCTAGGAAGATCCCATCAATTTCCGCTTCAAGAACAGAGTCACAGAAAACTAGATGCTTGGCCTTGCAAGCCATTACGCAGTTTTGCTCAAGGACAATATAGCTGAATACCCGCCAAATGGGACCAAGCACCATCATAAAAATATATCAATTCTTTCATCGCTATTCTCTTCTTCCTCCCAGCTAGTCTGAGACCCAACCAAGGCGCTCTTATTGTACTGCTCTAAAATGCTCGAAACTTTATAACAGCTCTGTTCTATAGACCAGCCTTTTGACTGCCATGAACAATGAGGTTTCTGTTGGTCCAAAAGCCCAAATCCCCCCCACCATATAAGTCTTAATATCCAGCAGACTTCAAACATGTCCCATAACCAATCCTTCGGCAAGCCAACCATCTCCTCCTCCTCCTCTGTAAAATTCACAACAATACTTCTCCATAAACCTCTCTCGCTCACCAGCATAACATAAATAGATGTTTTGCATCTCCTCCTTTATACCCGCAAGAAAACGCAAACAGACAACCCCTCTGCCTGAGATTCTCCTCCACTGGTAATGCATTATGAAAAAAAAAAACAAATCTCCAAACTACGAGTTATATGCATATTTGAATAGTTTTCGTTTCACTTGATAAGAGTGAGGTAATTCTAGCTTTCAATTTTAATACTGCATGTGTTTTTTTATTAAGTGTTGGTACTTGTTGTGACGTCTCTGAGTTAGGAAAGCTCTTGTACACACCAGACAACCTTGAGCTCTTGTGTCTTTTTTTAAGTATTTATTATTGAAAAAAACACAAAAGCTGGTCTTTGTCTCATCATAAGTCACAAAAGCACAAGCAAGCTTCAGCAGGAATGCTCAAGTATGATGACTACAGTATTGTAAAATTGTATACATTCTCATCCATTCTTGAGCTCGAGTAAAGGATGGTCAAGTCATATTATTTGGGGTTTGAGATCCAAGAAGATCATTCATCAGTCATTGACTGGAACTCAGTTTTTCATATATCACAACTTAACTTCCCTCAGTTCACTTCCTTTCAAACCGACACACCTTCTTCACACTATTCTCTCTGTTTTTTTTTGCTGCCTTCCGCTCTTTACTCCCCTTTTCCTTTATTCCTTTTTCTTTTCCTCCTTTTGCCTTTTTGATCGATCGTAAACTTGCATTCAAATCCATCTTCACAGCACCCATTTCAAACTAACCCACCTTCTTCCTAACCAATTCGATCAATTGGCAACATATGACATTGAAGTGAAGGAGCTTTGTTGTTGCACCCATCTCCAATTCCAAATTCATACCCATTTTAAGAATCAAGGTTGACAATGTGTTTTGCTTGCTTTTCTGTTATGACAACACTAACTAAGGTTATATCAAATGTGATCATAATGATCAATGAGAAGCTTAATTACAAAAGCCATTCCTCATTTGATCATAATAATAAAATAAAGTACCACTTTAGCACTTTGTTAAAAATATGATTTCCCTAATCTTTAACCATCCAAAATTTGTCATCTCAAATCATTATACATATGCATTTCTCTTCTACCAACAAAGCCAAAATCTTCCCCAACTAACAAGAAAGGCACAAACTTCACACTTCCCCTCCTCCATCCCTCATATAGCCCCCCCATCCTCACCTCACTCAAAACATTACAAGTTACAAACTACACTTCACTTGCAACTTTCTCTTGCATGCCTTGCCCTCCCAAACCCATACTCCAATTCATTCCTTCATCTTCCATCTTCAAAATAGTCTTTCAAATTTTCGAACTCATTGTTTAGTACTTGGTAGTTTTCAAGATGAGAATAGGGATTTGCAGCATCCAGCAGTCGCTTACTCCGGAGGCTACTAACTTGGTAAAGCTGGCTATTAGTCTAGCTAGATGTCGCGGCAACGCACAAGTTACACCTCTCCATGTAGCTAGTGCAATGCTGGCTTCTCCAACTAGTCTTCTTAGAACAGCTTGCATTCAGTCTCAGTCTCACCCACTTCAACTTAAGGCATTGGAACTTTGTTTCAATGTTGCACTCAACAGACTACCCTCATCTGCTTCTAGTCCACTGTTGGGTCGTCAGACCATTTCTGCTTACTATCCCTCCCTTTCTAATGCATTGGTTGCTGCTTTTAAGCGTGCACAAACCCATCAGAGGCGTGGCTGCGTTGAGAACCAGCAACAACCCATTTTGGCTCTCAAGATGGAAATCGAGCAGCTGGTGATTTCTATATTGGATGATCCTAGTGTCAGTAGGGTCATGAGGGAAGCAGGGTTCTCTAGTCCACATGTGAAGAAGAATGTGGAGCAAGTTGTGTCCATGGACATCTGCTCGCTGAATCTTAAGGAAATAAGATCGAAACCATTGGCTTTGAATACTAAAATGTCTAAATATGCATCATCTTCAAGTCATTATGAAGCCACATTGAAGATCAGAGAAATAAACCAGTTTGAAAATGATGATGTGCTGAGTGTTGTCCACACCTTGACGAACAAGAAATCCAAAAGCATTGTGATTGTCGGAGAAACTCTGGCTGCTGCTGAGGCAGTAGCTAAGGGTGTGATGTGCAAGATCGAAACTGGTGAAGTGGATGGCATTTTAAGGTATTTGAAATTCACAAGCCTCTTCAACCTCTCCAATTTAAGAAACCTTTCAAAGCAAGATGTGGAACAAAGGCTCATGGAGCTTAGAGGAGTCATCAAAGGCTATGGAGGTCGAGGTATGGTTTTATACCTTGGAGATTTGAAATGGGTTGTCGAGACATGTTCTAGTTTTGCATGTGATGAACATAAAAGAAACTACCTATACAACCCTGTGGAGCATATTGTAATGGAGCTTCGAAAGCTCATTTTCGGGATGGGTGAGAGCGGAAAAGTGTGGCTAATTGGAAGTGCTAGCTCTATGATTTACATGAAGTGTAAGCTAGGCCACCCATCTTTGGAGTCCGTTTTGGAGTTTCATCCTATTAAGGTTCCTATATGCAGCTTGGATCTGAGTCTCAAAATCGAAAGGTATGTACCAAAAGTAGCATTCGAGCTAAAAAAAAAAAGGTAGCTCTTCTTATTTTGACGCTTTATAGTTTATACTAATCTTTTTCATCTCTGTGACTTGCAGTGACATGTTTGATCAACCCAAAACCAGATGGTTTGAAGTTGATAGCTTAGTTAAACACGACAAAAATGTAACCATCATCAGGACAACACCGGCGGATTCTATGAGCCCAAAGTTGCCTTTATGGCTACAACAATGCAAGGATGAGTTTGATTGCAAGTCAGTTAAGAAGCCTTTACTCAAAAAGATTCGAATCACGGAGAAAGATTTGATGTTGTCCATGTCCACTCCATGCTCACCCACTTCTGTTTCTTCAAGTGATCAACCTAATGTAACTCACTTAAGCTTGCCAGCAGCTTGTGAGTCTAAAGGGTCCCCGAAAAACAATGATTTCCAAGCTGAAAATGATGTTGAGCCTGACATGGAGATTTTCATGACTGAGATAACTTCTAAGCCAGACCTTTTGTCCAACCCCAACTCCAGCCCCAACTCAGCTACTTCAAGTGAGGTTGATATGGATGGCATGGCTGAGGATGACCTCCCAAAGTTCAACGAGCTAAACCATGAGAATCTCAAGGTAAAAGTTTCTCCAATGTAATGCATTTTAGATGTCTTTTAATCTTGACTTGAGGTCATTGCTTATAATGTTTATAAAACAGGTGCTGTGTGATGCATTGGAGAAAAATGTTGTACCAAGTCAGACAGACGCGTTTCTTGACATAGCGACTACAGTCCTCAAATGCAGGTCAAAAGCCATGAAAAGAAAAGGCTCAAATTCAGAACAGCAAAAGATCAAAGAGGAGACTTGGATGTGCTTTGTAGGGGATGAACAATATGAAAGCAAAGAGAAAGCAGCTAAAGAGCTGGCTCAAGTTGTTTTCGGCTCACTGCATAACTTCATCAAAATGGACTTGCCTCAATATTACTCAGATACTGCCACAGGTCAAAAGAGAAAGAGGGATGAAAGTTTAGATGCAAGCGACAACTTCCTTGACAGATTCGGAAAAGCAGTGTTTGAAAATCCTCATTGTGTGTTCTACCTAGAGAGGTTGGACCAGCTCGATGCCACTACACAAAAAGATCTGCAAATGGTGATTGAAAGCGGAAGTGTGCAATTTCAGAATG
This sequence comes from Echeveria elegans, assembly GCA_035048345.1. Classification (NCBI taxonomy): domain Eukaryota; kingdom Viridiplantae; phylum Streptophyta; class Magnoliopsida; order Saxifragales; family Crassulaceae; genus Echeveria; species Echeveria elegans. The sequence goes on from JAWWMW010078205.1 coordinate 4,958, forward strand.
GCGAAACGGTCCATTTAGAGGATGCAATTGTTATACTCAGCTGTGAAAGTTCAAGCCACCTAACAAAAGGATCTCCTAACTTAAACAAGGAGATTGGTCAGACAGTCGGCCACGAAGAAAATAGCAAAACCAAGGTCTTTTCTAACAGCAGTGTGAGCCATGCTCCGTCGCTGGACCTGAATATTGCTTCTGCTGCAGCTGAGGAACAACTTAATAGCCTAAGTTTGAGTTCAGTAGCATGTAATGGGATACTTGAGTATGTTGATAGGATAGTTGTTTTCAAATCTTGATTTAGCGAGACTTTTTTTTTGAAAAAATGTGACCCATTACAAAATGTGTGTAATCTACTGCATGCAGTTGGTTTTTGTAATCAAGGAAGAAGTTCTCATATTTTCCATACATCAAAAACTTCGAGTACAACGCTCGAAGTTAACGTTGCAAACCATGCAAAAGTTGATGGTTGAACCTCTTTTGGCTAAAAAAAAAGCTAATGTTCTTATCTATATGTATTTACTAAATCATAACCATATCAAGAACTATATATTCTTTGTTTTCTTTCCAAACCTGCTCAGATCAGTAAACCGAAACATAGCTTCAGACAGTCTTAGATTCTTACTAGAAGGAAGTACACCCAAACAACTTGCGTCAATGTCTTCCAACGATCTTCGACGGTACGTAACTTATGATTTAGCAATAAAACAAGCCCCAATTATAACATGCAAGTTATTTTTCTGAAGGTGGGTTGGTGGTGATCAAGCTACTAGAAAAAAGTGTCATCGTCTCCATTTTTGTTTATTTTGATGTGGAATTTGTTTACTCTCACTTTATGATATAGCAGTGAGTACTAAAGATTACTCCGATCAAGAAAATAATATCCGAGTAGATCATGATAAAGCCATCGAAAGAGACAAATATTAGAGAGATCCAGTAGTCTTATTTTATAAGATTACACCATCTTAGAATGATCATTGGATCATCGTTCACTTAAACTACAAAACCGTATCTTTGTTTAAAAAACTACAAAACTACAAAACCATTATAATAACTTCGTAACCTAAAAATGGGGTCTAAACTATATTATCATTGAGAGAACTTTTCAAGATCACAATCTTCGAATATTATCGAGAGAAATGATGATTACACTTCTGTGTGCGTAAAGATTAAAAAGATGAAGCTAATAAGTAGATGCAATGAAAAAGAGAAGGAAGCCATAAATATACTCTTTTTAGACTCCTACTGTTGTTAAAGTCCATCCATCCATCCAATCCATTGATCTATCGATCTCAATAATATTTCCCTAAAGCGATAACGACTTCTTCCTCTCCTTTTTTTTTTTCAAATTCAGAATTGAAAACAAAACATTTGAAAATTTAAAGCAGTGTCATGCACCTAAGACAAGCTTCCATGCCACAACGTCACAAACTAGTTGTCAGAAGAAAAAAAAACACAAAAATTCAGCAACAATCAGTATCAGATAGCTGCGCTAGCCTTGAATTTTTTAAGAACATGATGTGGAAATGGCACATCAGATTTTTTTTTTTTCCTTTATTATTTATTTGTCATGTAACTTGGAACGTTTTACGCATGCAAAGGGTTTTTCAAACCAGAACAACAGAAAGACAGTTTCACACACAATGTGTTTTCCACGTCGAAACATTATCAGCAATTCACGTATGTGTCTGAACATGGTTGCAAAAACAGAAGAAACGACGAAAGGACAGGACTGATCGGCATTATTGGGGGGAAAAAGGTAGATGAGATGATACACAGTTTCCCCACAAGAGAGTAGTACTACACCACCTTTATTTAATTAATCAAAGCTTGTACAGTCTTTAATGGAGAAAGAAGTGTAGTGCAATAGGCTGCCGCTTCTTTTCGTGAAAAATCTCACAAGTTGATGGATCAAAAAAGCAACAAAATGTGTGTAAATAAATTCATGTTTGTTGTTGGTGGGCATGAAAGTAAGGAAAAGTTGAAGAAACACCTCCTCGGATCTGATGCAGCAGCAGCTGCTGAGCTGATCATCAGTCTCAAACTGTGTAATGTTTTTTTTTTTTTTGTTGAAAAAAGCATATATCATTTAACAAAAATTAGGGGTAAAAAAGACACAACACATAAAATCTCCGACCCAATACTAAACCAAACAACACCAAATCAAACCACCAAAAACCACGCCACACCAATTAACATTTCACACCAAAATTCTCTAACCATCATCTGTCTATGACTTTTAGATTGAAGTGCACATCATACATATCTTAAACTTAAGCCCCCACGTAATCTTTGTCATCGCCATAGTTATGTCTGGCGCTAGAAGCTTTGTCCTCAGTATACTCCTCCTCACGCCATTAAACCATGGAATGTTAACTCATCAAGAAAAGTGAGAAGAAAAAAAAGGTGAGGAGATGATCAGAATGAATGTGTCCCTACAAGACCAGTCAAAAGATGATAAAGTGGAATGAGAAGAACAAGAGCAGAGGAATGTTTTTGGAATCATGTTTTGCTTTCAATGATTGTTTGATCTCACTAGACATTTAAGTAATTAACATAACAAGAAATATGAGGGTATATTGTCTCAAAAGCCAGCCATGGTGCATTGTCTGAGCGCCATGTGCTCCTAAATTTTATGTCCTAACTGGGTATCAACTAGATCTGCTACAGATTCGGTATTCTTTTCCTTTCTTTCAAATATTTATATAAATATGTATCTTTTGGTTTTCTTTAATTAATGTGGTATCTTTTTTTATTAAATCACATGAGAGATTCAAATTTCGACGGAGCATAAGTATTTTTTTTTTTGTAATTTCGACGGAAAAATCGCCAAAAAAGCACCAGAGCCCTTCAGTTTCTGGCATTGGGTACTCAGTGTGGTTAGCATTTCTCTTTACAAAATGTTTGCAAAAGTCATAAGTCTGCACCTTCATTGCATATTCAAACAGGTACGATAATCAAAAAATATGAATTTAGTGCAGCATGCATATCTGAGTGTAGGCTGCAGACTGCAGAGATGAGAAATCTAACCACTGCATCAAAACCTCATTGAGTCATGTGTTACTTAAGGGTCAAGTTTATACAAAAATGCGTTGGGTAAGTATTTGAGTTAAAGCTAAGAAAGAAGAATAAATGAAGAGACCGACTCAAAGTGCTTTAGGAAGGATCTGTAACCAAGAAGCAACAGTTCCTAAACTGCTAGTCTTTTTGATCGGGTACCTCAGCATCCATCAAGAACCATCCAATGGCAATGAGTTTGAATATTGTGAAGGTCCTCAATTTGTGTATTGAACAGGCCATGAACCTGACACAATAGTATTCACTAAATAATTCCACCAGGTGACTTCATTCTTGAATTTTGATTATGCAGTATCATCGTTTATAACAGCCACATTGTCCAGTTAGTAAACAATTAAGAAACCATCTCTTACCATTTTTCTATTAAACATGCAGCATCGTCTTGCCCACGTTCATTCTTATGTTCAAAGTTCAAACTACTCACCGACCAAAATTCAAAATAACGAAATTTTTGGGAATTTTATGTACTAAATTAATTAGACAGAATGCTACAAAATACAGACTCTCTGCCACAGACAATAGTGTCACCTTTTCAGACAGATGATGTTTGTTGGCAGGTTCCAACCTTGAGGTCTTTTGTTTTTTAAAAGTAACAAATGAAATGGAAACAAATTCCTTGTGGAAATTCGCATGAAATATTGGATCACATTCCCGGTCTTGGCCTCTAATATCTGCATGCCTTAGCATCTTATACACGTATAATCTCAGCTTAGGTTCTCAATTCGCAAGTTATAAAAGCTTACTTCCAACAAATGCTGACTGCTGAGGCGTGCATAATGGTTCATGTGGTAAGGTGGCTTGCATCCCTGTTCATGTGTTATGGTTATATCAATATTGTTATTATTACAAGCATATTTACAAGTGAATATTTGTGTTGATCTAGACATTGGGATCAGCATCAAACTGAGGAGATAATTATCAGGTCTCATTGTGAGAATCAGAGTAAACTGAGTTATGAAATTGAAACATTAGTAGATTAATTACTCTGAAGATGGGAATTTTGATCTGACAGACCGCTTAAAGAGTGTTTCAGAAATTGAAACTCTGAAAATGATAACACGGTTAGCTCGATGCCCCTAATTTTAAATTTTCACTAGCTCCCTTTCTGGAAAGATTTGTTACAATGATGCTAATGGTGTTCATATAAGCAAGGAAACTTAAAAGCTTCTTTAAACCACCTACAGTTTATCACCTCAATCAGTGGGTCATAGGAGATTAAAAAGAAAACAAACAGGAAGGGTGCATATTAACAAATACATTGCATTGGATTGCAATTACAACTATTACAACTACAAAACCATATGGGAGATCCGAAATCCCATACCAGGAAGAAAAGTGAAAGAAACCACAAGGCAAAAGGTCTAGCATTGCTCTTTGTGCTTTAAATATAGTCCCCGACTCCCCGTTTGGTTGCAAGAAAAAAAAAGAAAAAAAAATTAAAGAAAATTTTTGAGTGAAAATGAAATGTGTGTTTGGTTGTAAGGAAAAAAAAGCAAAATGAGATCAAATTTTCCTTACAACTTTCTCATAGAAAAACCATTTTCTTTAAATTTTCTTTTTCTCACTTTTTTCCCGCAACCAAACGGAACCTTATTTCTTTTCTTCTTCGGGACTCCGCATTGTGCCTTCAAACTCAAACTTTGGATGCGGAACAGGACACAATGAAAGAGCCTAATGTGTTTCCTATATACACTTGCCAGCACAGACTTCTTCTACATGTCATTCACACCTCACCAAAAGAGTCGCATTGAGTTTAGCCCCTCGATTCCCCCATTATCACCGGTAGGGCTAGTTTATAAACAAGATTCGAAAAAATTTAAATTTTTTTTGAAACTATTTTGAGTTAAGTTTTTAACAACTTTTTCATTCATTTTAAGTTTCAAAACCATTTCAAAATCTCAAATCCTGGTCCTAAGGAGGGTTCGAAATTATTTTGACTCAAAACCACAACAGCCACTCCACTAAATCCCACCACCACCAACCACTTCCACCACCGCCGGCCGCCACGACCACCACCGCCGGCCGCCACGACCACCACCGCCTACCACCACCACCTCCGAACATCGCCAACCACCACCTCCGCCGACCACCACCTTCGACCACCACCATCGTCGACCACCACCGCCGAGCATCACCTCTGATCACCACCGTCGACCACCACCACCTCCGACCATCGCCGATCACCACCGCCGACGACCACCACCATCTCCGACCATCACCATCTCCGACCATCACCACCTCCGACGACCTCCACCACCACCGTCGACCACCACCACTACCGTCGACCAAATCACCACCGCCACCACCGACTACCACCACCGTCGACCACCACCTCCGACCACCACCGTTGACCAGCAACGCCGCCGACCACCACCTCTGACCACCGCCGATCACCACCACCGCCGCCGACCGACGTCGATTTTTTTATATTTTATTTTGAAATTTTTAATGAACCCATTAATTAAAAGATATTCAAAAAATAGGAAAATGAAGAAAAATTGATTCAAAATTGTTCGGTAGGAAGTTGTGGTGGTCGGTCGGAAGTTGTGATGGCCGATCGGAAGTTGTGGTGGTGGTCGGTCAGTCGGAAGTTGTGGTGACCAGTCGGAAGTTGTAGTGGTCGGTTGAAAGTTGTGGTGGTCGTCGGAAGTTGTGGTGGTGGCCGGTCGGAGGTTGTGGTGGCCATAGGGTTATAAACACTAAAAGTTTATAAACACCAAAAGTTTTGAAAATGATTTTGAGAATGGTTTTGAAACTTAAAATGAATGAAAAGTTATTTAAAAGTAAACTCAAAACAGTTTTAAAATAATTTCAAATATTTTCAAAGTGTGTTTATAAATTGGGCCTAATCTTAATTATTAATTTGTATTAATGATATTGATAATCTATAATCCCAACCACTCGTTTTGTGCTAATTTATTTACTATTTAAATTAAAAATATATTTTAATCTCAACTATCGATTTAATCTAAATCGATGATTTCTTCCGTCACAAAAATTTTATGTGTCTCTGGATCCGAATTCGTGTAGAATCCCTATCTTTTCTATTTATTTATTTATTGGTTTAATATTTATTTATATTAATATAAAATATTAATTATGAAAAGTGGTTGCTCTACAATTTTGATCAACTGGTGCAGTTTGCAAATAAAAAATTAATAAATATTTATTGATTTGGGGCAATGAAAGATCGAACCAACTCCTGATGCGGAATGCTCCTAGAATTCACAAGATTCGCTGGAGTCCCAACCGGACACAGCTCCCGACCAAAGTCCGAAGCAAAACACCCCCTGCCAATGCCGTATGCCCAACTTTACGTACCGGATCTTGCTAGCAACATGTCGAGCCGAGGCGCCATTAATGATCTCAACTACTACTACAACAACAGCTCTCAATACAAATTCAATACGATACACTTGTGACTTCCATCTTCATATGGGCTTAGGTTTCATTTTCATCTTTTGAACTTCTTCTGCTGCTTTGGTGAGTGTGATTGACTCTGTTTTCATATTTCAATCACCCTTGTCTTCTTCCTTTATCACTGCCACCTGGCCCCTGGCCCCATTCCCATTCGGTCACCAATTTAATCTACTTTCCTCGCCTCGTTTCAAATTCTTTATTCATCTCTCTCTCTCTATCTCTATCTCTGATACGCAATTTGCGGAAGAACTCTCCCACCTCACCATCGACACTTTGCCTTGTCTGTTTCTTTCTTTCTGTACCCCCGTTCATGCTGTGATTTACTCATTGGTTCATCTCTTAATCTCCATCTGGGTTTAGGGTTTCATCTTGATTTTAGGTGAGAACTTGTGGGTCTCTATCTGCATCTTGCTTCACACATTACTTCCTTTGACTTCCTTCTTCATTTAGCGTCACACCACAACCTTATAGTTTATGCTTTTTGATTGCTCTGTTCAAGTGTTTCTGGAGCTCATTGATTTGCCTGCTTCTTCAGTTGTTTTGCTCTTGATTATATCCCCTTCTTGTGCCCCTTTTGTCTACATATACATACAGCTTTCATCTGGATATAGTAGGATTATGCCAGCCTCATAAGGTTTTTTCAGATTGTGAGGTTTTTTTTTTTGCAAGTTCAGCAAGTGACTGAATTAGACATTTGATTCTGTTGTATGTTGCGGTTTACATCGATTCTCACAACTGTCAATGATTTCGTAGAGTATCAGGCTCCCATCTATGTTGATTGTTAGTGACGGCGAGGCCGAAATTTGTTGGTGCGTGTGGATTGAAGATTGTGCTGAAGAGTTCAGTTCAGACATCTTTTGAGCTTGGCCCTGGTACGGATAACCTTAAAATTAAACCCCATTTGTCTTTACATGTTTACATTAGTGGTGATCCCGACGTATCGACGAGAATTGTTTCTCTGGTAAATTTAAATTTTTGTATTTAATTTTTAATTTAGTTGGAATGATTTAGTTAGTTGATAGGGATTTAGTTAAATGCATGGTTTGTTAGTTAGATATTTAGTTGGAATGGTTCAGTTAGGTGATCGGGATTTAGTTAGATGTTGTTGGTAAATGTATGAATTTAGTTAGATGTTGTTGTTAAATATAGGATTTGTTAGTTAGATATTTTTTTATATAGATAGATTATAATTACTACTATCCTTATTGTTTATATAGCCAGTGCGCTGAGGTTCCCCTATTGAGCTTGATGGTCCAACACAATAAAGATCAAAACCACTCTCATTATGTTTACATTTATATTGAAGACACGGTGCAGCATTTACTATATCACATAAGAATTGTGATATGGGCAGAGATGTATTGTTGCTTGATTTTCAGGATTGCTCTGACAATGAATTAACTGTTGTTACAATTACAGTATCTGGTTATATACACTTGCATATACATGACTAATGATTACCAACTGCAGTTCAGTCAGTGGTAAATATGTTGAAATTCAACAGAGAGTGAAATCTCAGTTCTATAGTTAGTAGAAAAAGAGATAAGGAGAGAGTAAACAGAAGTGTGCTGGCATTCGGGTGAAGACATGGCTCCCGGAGGCAATATTTTTGAAGCATCCGAGTCCCGTCCTGCTTTTGCTGATAAGGATATGGCATCTTTCAGCATGGACCTTCGAAGTTCCCCATTCAGAAAATCTGCTAGTAGTGCAGGAGGGTTACAAAGAGCGCGATCAACCAATGAAGTCCATGAGCTGCT
>JAWWMW010078249.1:0-13197 GCA_035048345.1 Echeveria elegans
CACCGGGCTTGAGGAGAAGCCCCCCAGACTAAGCCTTAAAGGAGCCGAACTGGGTTATCAATTCCTGTGTCTTTTTATCTTTCAGTCACTATTACTATCTGACATATTAGTTGACTCAGAAACTGAATTATCTGAATCCTAAACCCATATTGCTTAAGGCTTGCAATTTCAAAAGCAAAGCACCTCCTTTTACAAAACCGAAAGTCAACTAACTGTCATCAACTCAGATGCAACACTCCATAAAAGAGATCCATTCTGTAAGGATGCAAATAGAACAAAACAAAGAGCTTACCAAGGCTTATAATCGATTAGCCGTGTCTTGTAAGTTAAGCAAAAACAACAACCTTTTCACCTCTCTCCCATTTTTAGAGCAAAACTTAAAGAACAAAAGTCATCATACTTTGCTTCCTCGCATTTTACCGTTTCCTCCGCCCGGCCATGCATGTCTATTCTAAACAAACATTGTGATTGATATCAACAACTAAACATAATAAACCAATTAAAATTTAGATATTACTGCTAAAATAAATAAACAAATCAACTAGCTACCGGACCGGGGACGACGAGCATGATGTCAAGCCAGCCACTTTAGAAAGAATCAACTGGAAGGAAAAAAAATGCACATGAAATAAAAACAACAATACAGAGGTTCAAGTTCAAATCAATTGTGTACTGTGCAATTTGACATATACTCCCTCCGTCTTTCTTTGTTCTGTACATTTGGTAGTTATCACAAAATTTAAGATATAATGATAGTGTGATAGAGAAAATAATATAAAGGTAAGTGAGTGAAGAATAAAATATGAAAGAGAGTGTTGTTACGTGAGAGATAAAGTAGGAAAGAGAATTGTCCGAAATGGAAATAGGAAGAACAAAAGTGGACACCAAAAATAGAAATAGAAAGAATAAAAAAGGACAGAGGGAATAATATTTATTTACAGATGATGATGATGATGAAAAAGAGGAGTCTTACTGGATTTGCCAAATGCAGTTCAGCAGGTAGGGTGAGCTGCGGATTGTGGTTGTATTTTGTGTATACATCGCTTTCGTTTCCTTCAATTTATTTAGTTTCTTTCACTGAACTGCAACTTGTGCTGTGCATTGAATTTCCATGCTTTTATTTTCATTGACGCGTGAGCCCCGGCGCCTACATATTTTAGCCTGATAGGACTTGGTAGTAGTAAATGAATTCTTCTTCTTTTTCGAAATTTTGTAACAATTCAGTTCAGTTTAGTTCAGGTAGAAATATAGGTACAAGGTTAGAAAATGTCACCCAAAAAAAAAAAAAAACCATTCGCTTCGAGCGAAGAAATGTCATAAGGCATGTTGACATTTTGATGAATTTGTCAAATATACAATCAAGTTCAACTCATTATTAATGTATTTGACAAAAAGATGAACTTGTTAAAATTGTATGTATTGTCGGATTTGTGTGTAATGTGTATTGTCGGATAGTGTGTAACAAGAATTGAGTCGGATGCTGCTCCTGCCGCAGTTATTATCAACATATTTATTTGTTTTGGATTCATCCCATTGCCATTGACATACTTTGTAGTCTATCCTTTCCATCATATTCATAGCTCACACCTCAACTTCAACAGCTTGTTAATTTTCTTCTTCTTCTTCTCAATGTTATTTGTATAGTACCCAAATGAATGATGGGCTGATGGCCGCATGGCGAAAATATAATGCTAGACTTTATAGGTACTTACATTATTGGGATATACATACCGGTTGATGTGTTCCCTGATTGCGTTGCGTCCTATCATTCGTTTTCCTGTTATCTGTTTGGAGGATTAAGACTGAGGATTTTCCAGATTTGCTTATGACTTTTAAAATTAATAATTAACACTTTGAGAAGTTCCTTGGCGACGATCAGAAACTGTCTTTGTGCATAATTGTATTTCCAATGGCAATGAGACTCGGTGCAGCCAAAGGCTGTCTAATGGGCCGGGCCAGGCTTAACCTTAAATGATAGGTCTAAACATGAACATTCGGGCCGATCCGGGCTGGACTCTCTACAAAATTGAAGCCCGCGGGATACCAAAAGCCCTTTGTTTTCGGGCCGGGCTGGGCCAGACCAAATCATAGCACAAAATAATTCAAAAGAAAATTAACAAAAACTGCTCTAAATTTTTAAAATAGGAGAGTGAAAATATATCATTTGTCTGAACTAAAGATGAGAAATTAAGTACCAGCATCCATATGTCACAAACGTGACCGTCAAATGGGTTGAAGATGAGGAATTGAGTTCTAATGTTTGGTCGTTTGTGTAGAGATGAAAAAGAAATTGACACAAAGAATATGAAGTAGAAAAGAGATATCTGTTTACTAAGGATGTACGAACGAGAAGAGACCAATTTTGGGAGCCGTTGGAACAGTTACATCGAGAGGTCTACCGGAGATAGGTTTGAGAGTTTTGAGTTTGATTTAGGCTTTAGGGTTTCAAAATCACGAGAGTGAATGTGTTTAGACTAAAGTAAACTCAATTTTTTTCGATAATGAATTATATGGGTACAACAGTTTTATATTATTACACGGGTACGATTCCCACATGAAACCCAAAATCCCGTCAACCCTAATCCCTCTCTATTTGATTCGTGCGTTGCAATTGGGGTGGTGATGACCGTCTCTGCCTCTCCCCCACACTGCTTTGTTGAAGACTTGGTTTTGTATCTCGAGGCAGAATTCGACGAGGAACTTGAGAATGTTGCAAGTGTTAGTAAACGCCGCAAGTTTGTACAACAATTCAGATCATCATAATCAATTGGCGGTGGATTTGGATGGGACGGTCTACAAATCAGCTTTTGTCGACGGGTGGTGGGTTTCTGTTTCGGTTTGGAACAATTGGAATAACTTGTCTTTGTTCTACGTTTCTGATGTGGAACTATAGTGAGAGATTTCTATTTCTCTCATCGTCTGCGGCGCAATCTATGGAAGGGTGAGAGGTTTTTATTTCTCTCTTCGTCTGCGAGGCAATCTGTGGAAGAATTTCTCTCCTTAATTGCGACGCGATCTGTGGAAGAGTGAGAGGTTGTTTTATTTATTTTTATTTGTAGCTATTTGTGTATTATTCATTGGAAGCGATGTTGATCGATGATCGCTTTTCAATTAGTCCTTAGTATACATTGATCCTGATTCCAGATTGTATTTCCGTGGTGTATACCATTGTGTATACTTTGATTCTCATTGTGTTGGAAAATTGTAATCAATTTTTATTTTTATTTTTTTATAACAATTTAGTTCACTAGATCTAAATTTAGTAGGAAAAAGAACGGCTTAATCACAGGTGGTGTCCTCCTGACCATAGTTATAATTTCCTTCATCCTTGGCCTAACTGTCTTCAAAGCCAAAGTCCCCAAGGTGACCTCAAACTCCATTTCCCTCGATCACATCTCAACATCCCTCGACCTCTGTCACCTCAGAGTTGATCTTAACCTCACCCTCCGCACAGACCTCACCTTCAAGAACCCGCAATATCGTTGGGATGGATTACAAGAACGTCATAGCATTTATTTCATATAGAGATGAGCAGTATGGGGAGGTGCACATCCCTGCACGGCGGAGAGGATGAACGTTACACCGTTGATACTAGCGGACCGCCTCGCTTTGTATTAAACTTAAATGCATACGTGCTTGCTGGCTCCACAAAGTTCACCACTGTTACTAGACCATCTGGCAAAGTTAAAATTCTAAAGATTTTCATAATAAGGATTTCAGCCACCAGCACATGCGTCATTGTCGTTGATGTTAAAAATAAAGCTGTTTCCGGTTCCACCTGCACAACAAAGACAGAGAGAGAGATCATATCAGACTGACAACGTATTCCATTTTTAGTTTAGCTCAGAGTTTTGTAAGGTTTAAATGTGTAATAATAAACACAGTAGTCTTTGTTCATATAAAAACACTGAAACACATGTTCGCAACAAATTCCTCCAGTTTCGAACAACTGGATAGTCTGATTAATGGCGCAAAGGGTACGCACTATTTATGGATTATGGAATCGAGTTTGGTTTTACCTTCCCTAAAGTAGGGAAGCTGCTACATGAGCAAGTACAAGTATAGAATGCGAATCAGATCGTAAGATCCGAATCATTGTAAATTTAGCTGATCTAGCATCACATGTCACCAACATCTCTCAGGTTACGGATTGTCAAACCTCGGTGCTGAATGATGAGGATAACTGAATTACTGACGGATAAATGAAGCAAATCTTTTTAACAAGTTACCCATAGGTGCATACATTCATTTTTCTCCGGTACAAATATGAATTGCAAGAATAGGTGTAACAGACTCTAGGTTCAACCACAAGACATGGAAAATATCGTGGAACATCTGATTTTCGCAACTCTCTCAAACAACATTGCGGATGGAATGGAAATTAGCTTCCAGAAAAAGATGATGCGGACAGTCTTGCTAAATCTTTTCGGCTATTATCCTGTCTCATTTGCCCATCTTCGACAAGTAATACATCCAATCTTTTTAACTCTTTGCCACCACTGGGGTCTCGCCTCAAGAGAGTTTCTTCACCTAGCGACTTAGTAGGCCTTAACGTTCCATCTATCAACCGGTCTCTTTTAGTTGACAAAGGAGGGTCTAGAGTCGAGAACATCTCTGATAGAGATGAGCGGGGTGGTGTCTGAGAAGGAGATCCGGACATAGATAGCACACTGGGATATCCAGGAATTGGGTAAACCTCTGTGACTTCTTCTATACCCTCATCCAAGTACACAACATCTTGCATGGTCAGTTGATGGTACTCAACTATCTCTCGTAAGAAGTGATTTTCCCTTGCATATACAGAGTTCTCGTGAGCCAAGCGAGCTTTCTCTGCTAAAAGTGTCTCCAACTGATGGCGTATCTGTGTTAACAATGTGCAGACCGGCTAAGTGTCTTTTCTTAGACTTGTTACATTTCAGTTTAAAGCATGTAATTCTCTCAGGCACAAGAAGAGGAATGAATAGTTCAAAGTACCAGGTCATCATCTGCAGGATAAGCTCCTTTCTCTCGACTTTCCCTAAGAACTTTGTTTTCCTCCTCTAGCTGACGACATCTTTCTTTTGCAAATGTTAGATCTGCTTTTGCGGTTTTCAGCTCTCGCAGCAATAATTTTGCTTTAGCGGCAGTAGCCATCGCAACCTACAGTTGGTAACAAGCACAAATGATATCGGTTCCGAGGAAACCATATAACAACCTGCTCATGGGCACCTTACCACATGAAGACGACACATTTTGGTTTAAAACAACAACTATTCATATATTATTACTACAAAGATGACACCTTACATCACGAGATGCCTTGATCTGATCTGCTTGATGATTTGGTGGAGTGGGGTTAAGAGGTTGCCATAACTGAGATTGATTCGGTGACCCCGAGCTGCCATCTTTTCTCCTGATTTGAAGCTTACGAGTTTCCTGGATTATGTCAGCTGTCTTACTTTCCACTATGGTTCGACCTTCCTGATAAAGGACATAAAACATGAAAACTCAGATTACCGGATATGGATGGCCACAAAAGAAAAAACGACAACTATCTGTAGCGGAATGTGATTAACAGGAAAACTGTGTAACTTCACCTCCAAAGCTCTCTCAAACGTGTCCCCAATGTGATTCAAGGATGTCGCGAGTACATCCAAACCTTTCCGAAGCTTTGGATTCTCTATTTTCACGCTCTCTGTCAGCTGCCACATTTTTGTGTCCAGTCATAATAAGAATGCAGAAAACTACCCAAAAGGCTTGGAAAGAAAGATCGAGCTATATGTAAAAAGCATCTTAGTTGAATTAAACCTGATGGCTGGGAATGGAGCGAGTTATTGTGGTTGCTTCTTGATCATTTTCATCTTCATCCAGAATTAGTTTGGCTTTCCTAGCGAGGACACCCCAGAAACCAGACTTACTGGGATCATCATGCATTATTCCATCATAAAGATTAGATTCCTATGACACACGGGATCAACACATTAGGTTACAAATGATCAGGAATGATATATATCATAGAAGTATTTCAATAGTATGAGCTTGAACCGTGGATGTGGGCTGGCGTTGAGCAATGGAGGCATGGATTGCTTGAGCAGCCAGAGAAGGTGGAGAATGAGTTGACCCCCACATGATGTCATTGTCATCGTTATTAATGTTGTTGTTGTTGTATTGATGATGATATGTCTCCTCCTTGAACGTGGAAGCCCTGGTGATCCCCTGCCTCCTCCTATACGCCATATTAACAATATATATCCGGAACTAGTCAGCTATACTTCTGTCCCACCCTAAATCATTCTATCTGACATCTGCTGGTTCTCGTTTATCTCTTTGCTTTCTTTGTTGAGAATGCCATTCAGAATGCAAAGCTGGCTTTGACAAATGATGGCTCTGATGATATCACGCCCACCTCCTTTCCTTCATTTTCTCTCGCCTACGCTTTGTTATGGCCTTCACGTATTTTTCTGATCCTATTGTGCACTCATGTCGCATTATTAATTTCTCATCATCATTTCCCATCTCAATAAATAAATTAAAGATGCACAGCCATAATTGCATACCGTTAAACTTTGAGAATGATAATTTGATTTCATATCCTACTATCGTGCTGTCCGTCGTCCCGATGAAGATGCGTCTGAATGCACAATCGAACCGGTCAAATACAGACAAAATTCAATCGATCATTTTGTATCCGTGTGGCCTGTGTAATTAAAACTTTTAATTTTTAAATTTTTAATGGTACAAGCCGGACCCGTGTGTTGTGTGTAAATTTAAAATTTTATTTTTAATGAGCCGGACTGAATCCGTATATTCTGTATAAATTTAAACGGCCGTGGACTGTGATTATTTTATTAATAGAGATTAGAAAGAAAGAGAAGGGCAAAAAGTATTTCAAAATGTTGATGAGGGCGGACATCTCCCATCGTATTCTATTATTAAGTAGATTGCTCAAAAATAAATCTCCCGCAGCAGGGTTCCAACCGGGTGTAATTTTTCATGATTTAGCAAGTGGTGCTGTCCAGCTTCACATTCAACGGTTCTAATATTGAAGTCCTCTCGGAGCCACTAACTGTATACTGTTAGGTAGTGTCTGCATAAAAGATCACTCACGCACTTGCTGTTGCTGGTATTCATTTGCTCCTAGTTCATGGCTAAAGCTCACCATAAATATTTGAGACGCCGTGCTGCCGACTACCTTTCAATGAAATCAAATAAGTACTTCAAGTGAGACCTACTTTACTGTGGCCATGGAGTTCTATTAATCATTTGTGACATGCTTGTACAGTCCATCAATCCTTAATGGTTGCAGCTTGTTGCTCTATTTATAGAGTACACAAGATAGTAAGTGAAGTTTTTAAGTTGTACTATCGAACTCATGGAATCTCCATGTGCATCTTTATCCACACTCAGTATATAAACCACTTGAGGAATGACTCAGTGATTCTGATTCATTGCAGGCATGTGAAGTCCAAACCAAAACGGAAGGCATATAACACAGGAGAGATCACTCACTGTGATACAGTTTCATTTTTGGCAATGACGTGCATGTCCCTGTACTTCTTTGTCGGAAACTTTGCTAAAGCAGATGCCTCGAGACCTTGCATGTTGGCACTTCAAATAAAGAAAGCACAGGAAGTGGCATCCACCGCCTTGCTGCATTCAGCTGCATCCTTGCGCACAATGACCGTGGGGCTCATCGCAAATCCAATCACCGTCATTGATTCCAGATGACATCATCTCTCTCCCCCTCCAATATCAAAAACTTCAGAAATCAAACCTTGAACACACTTGGATTTCAATCAATCAAAAACTCCAACCCAATCACTGTTCATTCGCCTCCATCAGTAATCAAAAACTACAAATGCAAAACTCAAATCCTCAATGACAATTTCAGCAGCTTTCACTCGAGATCCTTTTCTTCGAACACAAATATTTCACTTCATAATCAGACGAATCTCGATCCTTCGCATTACGGTCAAAGTAGATATTTCATAACAGCACCCTTGAATATCGACATCCATGAATGGAAGAAAACAGAAGCTGAACACGATTATGTAAGTTGTTACAGAATCTGAGTCGTGGGATGACGGAGCACGTAAACCCTAATTTTCTGGTGGAGAAGACGACCGAGCAGAGCAGAGACGACTGGTAGAGGAGGCGACGAGCTGTATGAAGTATGATATTCATGTGAGCTTTGAATTATGATGCCATCAAGAGTGATGGGAAGGTTAAAGGTACCATCGACGAACCCCATCAACAGATGCTGCGGAGTAGGGAAACAATCTGCGCACGCCAAAACAGGTAATTGTTAGGGTTTAGTATGACGGTGAGTGGGTGACTGAAGGAATTGATAAATTGAGAAGGGACTGAATTGTGCATATATATATATATATATATATATATATACACTAGCTGCACTCTCATCGTTCCAATTTTTATAATTTTTTTATAATTTTTTATTTTTTTTGAAACCTATCTGATCAAATACGATCAAATACAGTGAAATAAAGGCAAATATAATCAAATAGTGATGAATAGTGATGAATGACATGTAATGTAAATAATGAGGGTGGTGAGGGATATTTTTGTCTTATTGCAATGGATATTTAGTTAGAAAAATGATAGAATTAGTAAGGAAAGTGAATGGTTGGTGTTTGTGTGTTGAAGATGGAAGATTATTAATAGTGTAGATATATATATATATATAAATAAAAGAATATCTAACTAACAAATCTTACATTTACCAACAACATCTAACTAAATTCATATATTTACCAACAACATCTAACTAAATCTCTATCACATAACTAAAACATTCAAACTAAATATCAAACTAACAAACCATATATACCAACAACATCTAACTAAATTCATACATTTACCAACAACAATCTAATTAAATCCCTATCACCTGATTAAACCATTCCAACTAAATTAAAAAATAAAATTAAAAATAAAAATTAAAATTAAAATTAAAAATTAAAAATTAAATACAAAAATTTAAATTTAACAGAGAAACAATTTCCGTCGGGACGACTGGATCACCACTAGTATATATATATATATAAGTGTCAAATCGTCGCCCACGGAAATTTTCTCCATATTTTAATTCAATTTTAATAAAAATTTCTAACGTTTCTTTCTCTAATTTTATTATTGTAATTGAATTTTTTGAATGCTACATATTTTTTAATTTTTTGAATATAGTTCCATTATATTATTTTTAATTTTGTGACAAACTGTCATCACGAATGAGAAATCTATACGTAAAAAATTAATCAAATACTCGATCCAATACAGTTAAATCTACTATAATAATAGAATACAATCCTCAACACACAAACACCCACGAAAAAATTTGCCACTAAAGCCCTAATTTTCGTCGCTATAGGATAATAGGATAATAAAACAAAATAAGGATAAAGACAAAATAAAACTTCATTTGACAAAATAACTCTCCTCATACTTTTATTTACACCACACGCAATCTCATATATTTATTCATATTATTTCGTATTTGATCGTATTTGTCCGTATTTATTTGTATATGACTTTATTTACATGTATGTGACCGTATATTTAACTGTATTGAACCGAGTATTTGACCCATTTTTTTACGTATAGATTTCTCATTCAGGATGACGAGATGTAAGCGCATTTAGTATATATATAAAAGAACCACGACAATTTACTTCTATCTTAGCACTCAGTAACGTGTATAGGTCGTTTACTTATTACCACTTCCGTCCTAAATGGAAAGTGGAAACTAGTAACAACTGTGGTTAATTAGTTTACAGTCGGTATGGGTGTATATCCTATTTCCTTGTAGATATGGACATTCAAATCCGTTGCCAAAATCTCACAACCCAAATTTACTTTTTATGTTTGATAATACAGGTAGTGGAAAGACAATGCAACATTTGCCTCTAAGAGCAGTAAACGACCTGGTTCGTTTGCTACATCATCCAGCATATTCTAATGAGGGATACAAGTCGTGGCTGAGCTATTTTGAGATATATGGAGGAAAGCTCTATGATCTAATCGGTGACCGAAAGTTAGTATAATAGGGATACAAGCTGTGGCTGAGATATTTTGTCTTCATCCATTATGCTGAGATATATATATACATCAACATTGGGATGCATGGTGTCTGACAAATATAATTATGCTGACAAATACAAACGCCCGCAAGTTTGCATTGTTGAAAGAATTTGAAGTTTCGGATGTACAGATTGTCAAATAGTATATTGAGGCTGGTAATACCTCTCGAAGTACAGGTTCTACTGCTGGAGCTAATGAAGAGTCCTCGAGCTCACATGCGATTTTACAACTCGCTCTGAAGAAGCATGCTGAAGTGAAAGCAACAAGAAAAAATGCTGCTGAGGTAAATGAGTACAAGGTTGTTGGGAAAATCTCGTTCATTGATTTGGCCGGGAGTGAACGTGGACTCATTCACCAGTGGTGCTCCCAGCCAAATCAATGAACGAGATTTCCCCAACAACTTTGGACTCATTCACCTCAGAGGCATTTTTTTTTGTTGCTTTCACTTCAGCATGGTTCTTCAGAGCAAGTTGTAAAATCGCATGTGATCTCGAGGACTCTTCATTAGCTCCAGTAGAAAATGTACTTTGAGAGGCATTCCCAGCCTCAATATACTGTTTAACATTTGTAATTTGTAGAAAAATAAAACATCAAAACAACTTCCCAATACCAGGAGAAACACACATTAGAAAGAAGCTCGGTGTCATCCATAGCATGAAGATCCAAAAGCCCAGATGCAAAATCCCCACGAAACTCAGGAAAATACAACCCATCTGATGCAGCCTCTGTTGAACTCCAAGATGGAATATACGACTCGGCACCAGATACACCACTAAAATTAAGATTCCGCACCAGTGACTGGGCTACATTAGCGCTGCTAGAAGTTGTTGTGGATCGGGCGTCTGATGCCATGTTTGATAATGAAAATGGACAGAGGACAAATGACAAGGGACTTGTTTTCGTATTTGATTTGATGATTTGCAATGTTGATGTGAGGGTGTATTTATACAGAGAATGTTCTGATGAAAGTTAATGTCAATGACCAATCTTGACTGAGTAATGAGGGACTGGCCGAATTAATTCTGGTGCGTTTTCCTTGTGCTGCATATTGAGACTGAATTAATTCTGGTGCGTTTTCCTTGTGCTGCGTATTGATTGTGTATTTGGACTTGTATTCTGGTGCTTGTTGACTTTTTTTTTATTTGACATACTCTGGTGCTTGTTGACTCAGCTTTACTACGTTATATTTGGGCTGATAGATGGAGTGATGCGGAGAATATCCAAGTTAATAAAAGTATTTATTTATTATAATACTAGCGGTGAACCCGTCGTTCCGACGAGATGTAGCTGAACAATTTCAAATTGGCACATCCTCTGGGCAAAACAATTAGGGTAAACAGAAACATAACAGCTTGTTTTAAAAATCGAAAAAATTATATATACTGAAACCAAATTTAAAAACCCTGATATCCTATCTTTCCAGGTCTTATGCAACCAAGTAAACAATTAGAATATTTACACTTCGGAACACAGAAATACAATTAAACAGAAAAAGGATGAAATACAGTTCAATTCAGACCAAACATATAAATCAAACATTGAGCAAAAATAAAAAAATAACTCATAAAGCTATAAAATGAACAGTATTCAACTGAAATGCATCAAAAATTGAGCTCAAACAACTCCAGATGCTGAAGGATCGAGCAGATTCATTTTAACCGCATTGAACAAAATTAAATTAGATATAAAAACTGCACCAAAAAAATTCAGAAAAATTATAAATGCAATGAATTCGGGATAAAGCAGCAAACCTGGAAGGAGGAAAAGTGAAATGGATTTCGTTCCAATTTGATTCTTGAAATCACCTCGTTCGTGGCGCCTTGCCTCGGCGAATTCGGTCGTCCCCTCGCGACCGCCCCGCCTCACACCTCGCGGCGACCTCGCGACCTCGGCTCGCCTCGCCCGTCACCGCGCGACCTAGCCGTGACCTCGGCTCGCCTCAGATCTGTTCCGTTCGGTTCGGTTTGCCTCTCGCACGCAACTCGCTCGCGTCGCTTGACTACGCTCCTCGCTCGCTCCTCCTCCGCACACGCTCGCACGCTCCTCCGCCGCACGCTCGTTCGCTCGGTTGATTTGCCCTAAACTCAATTGATTTTGCCCTAAATCTTGAAATCCATAAAAACGACCAAGCTTGGTGAATAAAACGACATTCATTAAAAATTAAAATAAGGATTAAAGTGTAATTTCGCGTTGTGTTTTTAGGTCCGTTTTACTATTCTTTTATAAGAATAGATATTGTGATTAATTTTTTTTATAAAAATACTAGTTGCGCCCATTCGTCCCGACGGGAATTTTTCTCGTGTCTCCATTTGATTCACCTAAAAAAGCTAAATATTTTCTGCTTATTTTTTATTTTTAATGTTGATTTTTAACATTTTCAATTTTTTTTGTTTTTAAATTTTTAATGTTAATTTTTAATATTTTCAAATTTCAAATTTAATGGGTCGGACCGGACTGGGCTAGTTATATAATTTTTATTTGAATGACATATATCTCGATCACAAAATAAGAAAGGCACTTGAGCACTTGACGGATAATTGCACATTAAAGGAGTTTCTAAAATGTCTTGCTCAAGTTTATCATGATAATGATGACACACTACAAAAAAAAGTTCATTTTGCGACCACAAAAGACCTCCTCATGGTCGCTGTTATCTGTTAGTGACCACACGTTGGTCGCTAACTGAAGGACCACAATATTTAGAGACCACGTTGGTCGCAGAATAATGAAATGTAATTATTATTTAGATAATTTAATTAATTAACGACCATGTGGTCACTAATATATTAATTAGGTCAAAATTTGAAAATTAAAATAATTAACGACCACGTGGTCGCAAATATTAATGAAATTAAAATTCTTGAAATTTTATTAATTAGCGACCACGTGGTCGCAAATATTAATTAAATTAAAATTTCTGAAATTTTATTACTTAGCGACTACGTGGTCGCAAATTATTTATAAAATTAAAATTCCTGAAATTTTATTAATTAGCGACCACGTGATCGCAAATTATTAATTAAATTAAAACCCTACAATTTTACTATTTTGCGACCACGTGGTCGCTACGATAAAAAATTTAAAAAAATGTAATTTTGATGATAAAAAAAATTGTAAAAA
>JAWWMW010078259.1:0-13196 GCA_035048345.1 Echeveria elegans
ACAATCCAAATTGTCTTAGTAAACATTGGATTAATTGAAGAAATGTAAGATTTTCATAATAATATAGTCAAAAAATATGTATACCTGAATAACATACATATTATAAATTCATCTAAGGTTTTGTATGCTTGAATATAAATGATATATTCAATTTTGTCTCAAATAAGTAGTTTAAGACAATTTTTTCTCAATGTTTAGATAGAAAATATTTATATCATATAACATGAGAGGATAAATATGTACACACATTTGTATATCATGCATCTTTTGCTTCAAATAGTATTACTACATAATTAGTAGGCCAGCGTTCTAAATTTTACTTAACCTTGTTTAATAGCTGTAGATTGTAGTAGTATAGGGCAGTGGATGAAGTCGGATAGTTAGGGATTGAGGAAATGATCATGTTCGAAACTCCACTATACTTAATATTTTTTGGACGAAATTCACCCGGACTGCAGCCGAGGTAGCCCACCAGCTGCAGCCGCCCCTGCATGTAGGTAGAACTATTATTCTGCCCTGTAGTTTTTCTTCTTCTTCTTCCTAATCCTTGCAGTTAGGCAGACATTTGGCTATGGCAGCGCGTCTGCTATAAAGCAAAAGTGCTACACATTTGTCAGTGTTAAAAACCAGAACTCATATCCCCGCAGATCGACATAAAAAGAGAACCATATTTATAGACGGAAGAATTTTTGGTGAGATATATTTGATTGATATTCGCAGTGATTCTTATCAGAGGATGTGAACATCATTCAGGCTAATGGAACTTGAGATAACGACGAGACAAGCATCCTGCAATGTCTGCGTAAAACCACCAAAAGAAAGTTTTCACACAAGCAACACATCCAGTCCGTCTTAAACTAGCTACAACAGTTTTACACTTCATCATCGCTAGTTTTGTACACCGAGTGGATTACCCAACGCTGCTTAGAATGGTGCAGTTGAGGTTCGATGAAGCTTATGCTTCTTCGGCGACTGATCCATCACTGCTGCTGCTGCTGCTGCTGTCTGGTTATGCATCTATGAAATCAAGAAAATTACCCAGATACACCAAAGTGTTAATAATCCTAGTTTAAAACAGTCATCTGATCTACAAATAGAGAATGTAAATTGAAAAGAGGTTATTATAGGAACATTATCAAACCTCACCAAATAAGTACAGACAAGGGACAACTCAGGGGCCTCAATATTCTAAAGACACAAACTTCATGAACTAAGCATGTCTATCAATGAAAGGAATCTTTCAACAAATCAGATTGCTACAACTTCATTGCTCAAACCACAACATTAAATTGAGACTGTTCTTCATAGTGAGATTGAAGCACCAATTGGGCAAAGAACCATGAATGTTACCATTTTTAGTGTTAAACTTACATGTACCTCTTGCTCCATCCTCAATCCAGCATTCTCTCTCTTCAGTCGAGCAACTTGCAGCTCCAGCTCAGTAGTGTAAGCCTATATTTTCTCATAACCCCAGACAGGACAAACCTTAGATTAGATATACTTATACTTGCTAGCACTGCCTAAATCAAATTCTGGACTTCACTCATGTTTTGTTTCCTTATGTTTAGTCTTTGTACATCAAAAAGTTCAAAACTTGATGACACACCAGATAAGTATGTGTGTAGTGTAGACTGTAGAGGATTAGTTAGGGTTTAAGGGAGATCACCTGTTTTCTGGCTCTGGAACGAGCAGCTGATTCTCTGTTCATGATCATCCTCTTATGTCTTCTATCAAAAGGATATTGACTATTGTTCAAGTTGTTCATCTCATCACATTCAGTTTCTAGAAGGTGGCGTTTGTGATGATGATGGGCTGATGAGCAAGTGTAGTCAAAAGGGTTGTAAGGTGGAGGAGAGTGGCCAGAGGAGCTGTCTCCAAGATGGAAGTCAGGTGGGTGGTCATTGTTATTTAGGCTTAAAATGATTTGAGGTGGTGCATTGTTGTTGATGGAAGTGATTATGGGATTGTTTTGAGTGTGAGTGTGGGTATTGATGGTGTTTAAGGAGAATGGATGAAAGTCTTGGAAAATGTTGGTGTTGAGGCTGGGTTGAATGTGAAGGTGGTGGTGGAGTTGTGGGGTGGTGGTTGGGGTCGGTAAGGAGGGGTAGTGGAGGGAGGAGAGAGTGATGTCCTTCCACATATCTTCCATTGGATCTGGAGGGAGGAGAAGATTGAGAAATTTAAGAATGATCAGTCGTTTTCTATAGTACACGACGACGCATCTGTCGTTCCGATGGAATGCGACAAAAATAGGATGCTCACTTTTGAAATCTTTTGAAAATTTGATGTTTTGGATTTCATCAAATTTTTTGTTGAATGGATGATAGGTATAAATGAGGTAATAAGGTTTTAGCGATGACTGTTAAAATTTCGTCGCTGAATTTATTGTTGAATGAGTGATATGGGAAATGAAGTTATAAGATTTTAGCGACGAAAAATTTCGTTGTTGAATGTGTAGTTGAGGTTATGTATTTTATTATATATATACTAGAGGTGAATTCGTCGTTCCGACGGAACCTTGGCGTGAACATACATTTTTATGTATATTTTCGTTCGATTTTCCTAATTTTTCTGTATGTTTCCCATTATGATTTTTAAGTGTTTTTTATTCTGATTTCCCCATTTAATTGTAATATTTTATTTTTTTAATTTTTGGGCTGAATGGTGGGCTGGCTAATGAGTTGGTGGGTTGGAGATTTAGCAACTAAAAATTAAACTTTAGTAAGTAAAGTTTTCGTTGTTGTTTGTGCGTTGAGGATGGAAACGATTTTTTAGTTTTAGGTGTTTTTTCATCATTATTTTTTAGTCCATAAATAAATTTTATACAGTAACAAAAATAAATACAGAACGTTTTTGATACTGTCAAACATAAAAGTACTTTTCCTTAATTGTAGAATTTGTTTTTCCAGACTCAAATATAAGTAAAAAAATATTGGAGTCGGGCATTGGCCACAGCCTGGTCCTGGTGGAGTACTGGAGGTGATGGTTGTAGTGAGCACGATTACTGGGCTCGTGTAATTGTACTCATGCTCGTTTTTGATCAACAAGATCTTATCATGGCTTGATTGACTGTCTGACTGGCTCAATTCCACACCCTACAAATCTTTATTCTTTTGCAGATTTCCAATCCTCTCCCTTATGATATGCATTGGAGTCACACTCAATTGGGTTATGTTTGGTTCATTTCCAGTCTCAAAAACCAAACACATATACACTGTTTGGGTCTATGTTGTTAATAGTACAAGGAGAAGTGCTGCGATGATGAAAAAAGTAACCCCCAGTCTAAGAGGGTAAGGACATGAACTCTATATTGTCTTTTCTAGCCTGCCTTATTCTGTATGTTCATTGTTCGATGAGACTCATCATTGTAATAATCGTCAGACTCCTTTTTCTAAATGGCTCTGTCAGTGACTCACTCATTGCTTAGCCAACAACTGCAATCTGATTCAGCGGTAGATCACTGGACGTATCTACAAACACAACTGTGTTGGTTGTAATTGAAATTATTGAGGTAAAAATGATGAAAAAAAGAACAGTGAAGCGATGAACTATGAAGAGCATCCATGTGGCAAAGACATCCATCTTCACCAACTCTTTCCTCAACTCCAAGAAGCTTCTCCCCCCCTCCCCAAGGGCTGTGTTCCTCAAATTTCTGCTACGGTATTTCCTCCTTGAATTCATTGGAAAGGCTCTTCCCTCGCTGTGCCCTTTCACTCTTCCTCATAGACAAGTTGCGCAAAACCTCACATGAAATCTTTCAAACCAATTAATTGTGCTTGAAAGCAGTTTGGAAAGGAAGGAGGGTACCGATGCAGCATCCACATTCCAAACAAAAGAAGCTGAACTGAGCAAGTCAAGTTCCCATAGGTCCAAGTATCCTTGAAAGGGAAGGAGGATTGGAAACGCCCAGCATTTATGAAAGGAAATCTTTAAATGCCGCTAAATTGAAGATATAGGAAATTAAAAAATCAATACAAGGAATGCCACCCAGCCGTGATTATTGTATGCATGTCATTGCGTACCCAAGTAAGTATCGCCAACAAAGCATGAAGTGAAACAACAAAACATGAAAGAAGGGTGACAAAACTTGTACAAATAAAAAAAAAGTACCATGTAAAAGATTGTACCTAACTCTTTTTCAAACTTATACGAATAAAAAAAATGTACCTCGTAAAAGATTTTTACTAACTCTTTTTTCTTTTCGCAGATCAAAGTTTACCAGCACCAAATAATTAAATGTCACCGGTTTTAAAAACATCCACCTCCGAAATAAAAAGATAAACAATGTCAAAAGGCTCATACTCCAAAACAAAATCATGCATTGAGCAAGTTTAAGCGCCTGATAACAAAACAGTTACCTCAGTAGCCCATTACTTTGTTCCATGTCTAGCATCCCTTTTATACGGAGATCAAAGACAATCTTGAGGCAAGTTTGACGCACACAATTGCAAGAGAAGGACGCACGCATTTCAAACATGCCAAACATTTCAATATCGTTGACTCTTCTATCGCCGGTGAATAAGTACCAAAAAAACCCAAACACTCCAAGGCCATTGAATTGTGAGACAATACCTCCGTACACCAGACTGACATAACTAGCTCATCAATAATGTGTATATCTTATCAATGGACCCAATCCCACACAAGCAGGTTTCCAAATTATGATGGTTGCTGCCCAAACAGGTTATCCGTGGCTTTATCTCCAGCCTTGGCTCTAGAGTCGCTAATATTAGGCTCCTCTATGATTGTATTCTCGAGATAAACAGCTAGTTCTGCATTGGCAGGACTTTCAGCAGCTGTGGAAGAAGACTCACTAATGTTCCGCAGGACATATTTTTGCCAAAAAGTCCGCTTTCGAAGTTTACTTCCCTGCAATACAAAGGCAGCTATGAAATACAAAATCATGACATATAGCAAACTGCATGTGATCAATTTACATGACTAGTAAAGTGTTAAGAAATAAAAATGGTACAAAGAAACAAAAAAATAGCGTATCAAGCCACACCAAACAAGTTTCTACCTGAACTTCAACATTATAAGAATTCAGCACTGCATTCGATATGAACCTTAGAGGATCAATTTCTTTATCATCAAGGAAGGGCTTGACTTTCGCTATTATTTCCTTGACCTGAAACAAAGAAATTTTAAGATTTTAACTGCATTATTAGGGGATAAAAGAAACTATGAAGGTAAACAATTGAAGTAATGCAAACAATAATAATATTATAGGTAACTTGAGAAATCTGATAACAACAGCAACCGCAGCTTATTTTATCACGGTCAACTGATCAAAGTCATGACACCACAAAATTACTAATATGATTTTTTATGAAATTTCAACTTTGAAAACTAAGTTCGTATAACGTGAAGCAAAGCAACAGATAAATACATGAATAAGATGTTAATTTTCGAACTAAAGGTTTACTATCAAACCCAAGAAGCGATGTTATCAAATGGTCAAGTAGACCATCATTTTAAAACAACAGGAAAAGCAAATTACAAAAACCAGTGAGATGTGGATGAGCAAACAGTTATTGAAAAAGATTCAGTGCCATGGATGACACATATGAACAAATAAAGTAACAATACTAACACAGCTGTTACTTTATAAAGAGGTTTTGAAATGGGTTTTGAATTTGTTTTGAGTTCATTTTCAATCACTTTTTTTAACTCAAAACTAACTCAAATTTTTTCTCCAAATCCATCTCAAATTCTTAGGGAGGTTTATAAACTTTCTCAAACTTTGATTCTTAACCTCCGAACCACCCTCACCGACGACACTCCGACTCATCACCGGCCTTGACACACATCCCTAAAGATAATTTGACTCATCACCGACCCAATCGTGTTGGCCTTGGAGGAAACTGGGGTGAGTTGCGGCGATTGGGATTGCGACTGGTGGGTTGCAGAGATGGGGTTGCGAAGTGGAGGGATTTGGGGCTAGGTCGGAGAGACTCGGGTCTTTGAGGTGGTCGGTCGGCGTTTTTATTTGAGACTTTCGGATTGCGGTAGGAGGGGTTGCAACGGTTGGGAGATGAGATGCAGATGGTGGTCGGTTGGGTTGCGGATGGCGTTTTTATTTGGGCATTTTTGGGTTGCGATTGGAGGGGTTGTAACGGGTTCAATTGGATGGGTTGCGACAGGTTCAGAGATGTGTTGCGGAGTGTTTGTGCTTGATATCATCATTGCGGTCGTGGGGGAGCTCATCGATTATCAAATTGAGGTGGGTGCGGTGACGGATTGCGGAGGTGTGTTCGGAGATGGGTTGCGGTTGGTTGCGGTGTTCGGAAAGGTGGTTTGAGGTTTTGAAGGGTTGGGTGGGGTGTAGAAGGGTGTTGTTGTTTTGAAAAGAAAAAAAAATTCAAACCCTTTAAAAGAAAGTTTGAATTTTGAGTTCGGTTTTATGATTTTTAACACAAAACTAATTAAAAACAAGTTCAAAACAAAACTCAAATTTGCACTCAAAACCTCTTTATAAAGTGGGCCTAAGAAACAGAGAAACATATCCATATAATAGAGGATATATATAAATTACACGACTATATGAGTGAGAAAGAGTAACCAATTATAGAAAGAAGGTCACCTTTTTAAATTCCGCTATTATATCCACGATAACCCATCCCTGTTCATCCATATTTCTCCGCAAGTGGACATCTCTAACTAGGTTTTCGTCACTGCAAAAAACAAGAGAAATAGAAAGTAAGAAACCAAGCCATAAGTCTACAAAGAAATGAATGTTTCATAAGCAGACAAGTAGATGATATTGTAACTTTGCAAACTTGCCTGAAGTAGTAGTCAATCTGGTTACATAATTCAGCGATAACAATCGGAGGCCCCATTGGAACAAAAAGCGGATGAGGTCTCATCGTGACTGGGCCAAGTGGGGGTCCGAAAAAGATGGGTCGGCCTGGAGAAAAAATTACCTATTTTCAATTTTCATCACTCATCACACGAAAAGAACAACAAGTATGGTTTACACATTCTTACCAACGAATGGATAAATTCCTGGCGCAATAAACGGCATAGGAGGAAACGGAGGTGGGGGAGGTGGTGGGTAAGGGGCAACAGGTAGACCAGGAAAAACAGGAGGTGGCACAGGACCATTTCTACCTTTAAAATTGGGGGGGTGAGGGTTAGAATCACAATCTTCGTTACATCGGCGCCCATGAGAACCATCTCCACGAGGAGGGCCACCGTTTCCTCTCCTATTAGAGTCTCGGTGCTGAGGATGATTACCTCCGGCTTGTGGTCTAGGTCCACTATATTGACCAGCCTCTAGTTGAGAGTAACCGGTACTAGAACCATCGTTAGAGGAATCAGAAACTGGACCTTGAGATGCTAGTCGGTGATGTTGCTGGTGAGGGCGCTCACCATTACCACTAGATGAGCGATTCGCATTGCTCTTCGGCTGCCTATTACTCCCAGAACGAGTCCCATTGTGACTTGAATTAGTTCTCGAACCACTATGCCGAGCACTATTCCTTAAAGATGACGCATGACTGGTTAAAGACACAGAGCTCTGCGCAGCAGTCACACAAAGTTACACATTCGTGATCAAATCAACACTCATTTAGAGTTTAGAATCACAACGATAACAACGTGCATGAAAGAAAAAAATCGAGCTACATTTCACATAGCTCAGGTCAGTTTTTCACAAATCTTCATCAAATTGACCTCTGCAAAAAAAACTCCAAGTCCAACAAATTCAACCAAATATGACCAAACAAAAAAATCAAAAGACTAAAAACATGTACAACAAACCAATCAAAATAATTAACAATAAATATTTAAAAAATCGGATGAAGAAGGAAACCTCAGGCACAGCCCTGTATGTCGGCTTAACGCGCGTGTTAACACCCTCAGACAAAGAAGGCCACAAATCAGTTCCACCTCCAATAACGATCCCAGCCGCCGCCGCTCCATCATTCACAGGTTTATTCCATGCGTCTCTTCGAGACTCATTATTATCAGCACTACTCTCGACGTGATTGATTTGATTCTCGAGAGTGAGATTTTTGTCCGGCTTTTCATCATCAGTAATCGGCGATTGAACAGACGACGTCATCAGTTCGAGCGTAACCGATCAAAATTGTTGCTGATTTGAAGCCGCGTAGGATTTGGTTTTTGATGACTGACTACTGAAATGAATCGGCAAGAGACGAGACGAGAGTGCTTGCGGTGGGTATGGGTTAGGGTTTTGCTCTGGTTTGAATCATAAATGAATCCTATGTACCACCAATTGAACCGTTTCGATTATCTTGGTTTAATTTAAATTTTTTTTTTGTCTTTGAGCCGATTATTTCGCTTAGAAATCCATGGAAAATAATGTTATGGTATGTAATTTGCTTTATAAATTTTCTGATTTAAAAGGAAAAATGTTCGAAATATTTGGATTTATTTATGCATTACGGGTCAGAATGAATATTTTTCTTATAATTTAAATACACAATTACAAATAAAAAAAAATATTATGAATTGAAAAGTTATTATAAAAAGGTATTAATGTATTTTTGAATTCGATACTTGATATGGTAGGTAGGATTCTATAGAAGAAAATGCTTAACAATGTATCCATTAGTTTACAACAAAAATGGCTACAAATTAATGTGTCTAGCCCAAGCTGGAAATGAAACATAATGTACAATGGTCTCGTTCATAATGAAAATTGAAAAGTAGTCATTCGCAACCTGATCATATGGTCTTCAAATGTGTCTCAAAGTCGCCCTTCATGAGAATATATGCAACTTTTTTCGGACGGGTAACAAACTGTTTCTGTCGGAGAGCCAGAGGTTGCTGAAATTAAATGGCCACAAAAGTTGCATTCGCTGGATGAACTTAGCATCATGGATTATGGGATTATTCGGTCTCGAAGAGCCTGAGTAATATGTAGCTACCAGCTAGGATATTGCCAGTACAAAACATTTCCAGCACATTGTTGCACTGAGCCAGTGATTTTCGTGTACAAGTTCTGTTTTGTAACCTGTCTTGTGAATTTTTTGCGGATGTCTATGATTAAAGCATTTTTGGACTTTGCGGATGTCTGTAATGACAGGGCTTAGTCGACGAGGCTTTGGGCAGCAAATTAGTGCGGAACATCTAACTCTGAAGTCATGCAGAGAGTTCGTATCGTGCTCGTGCTATGAACCTGAGTTAAGTAAAAACCTTCTACGCATATCTTCTATGGTCAACTAGACTAGTGTAAAACAGAAGATGAAAAGTACAAGGGCAGTACACAACTGTGTAAGTACGATAACTGAAACTGATCGCGAGATAAAAGAAAGTAACAGCAATGAGATTAGGGCAGTCGTTCTGAGCAGAGTTAACGGGGACCTTGGTTGTGCCAATTGGTGTCGGTTCAGAATTCAAATTGATGACAGTAACTACTTCCTGTTCTGAAGAGGTGCACCGTTTCGAGGTCTCCTCTGGAACTTGGTTCATTCCGTCGGAATCAGGCTCCTTGAATCCGAACTCTGGCGGGGACGATCTCTTAGTTACCCCTAGCCGTTCAAATGCAGAATGATCCACCCTTAGCCAAGATTATCTTTTGTTTCGCAGAAGGCTCTGGCAGATAGATTTCTATTACGTGATGACTAGACGATCATTTTATTTTCATTTGTATTTGTCTTTTTTGAATATAAAAATATATTTAATTTAGAGTTACAAATAGGATCAGTTGAGTTTGACGGTCGGTGAGGACATGTACGAATTTCATGATCAAATCTTCCGCAGAGGAAACAAATATTAGGGAGCCTTTCATATTTAAAATCAATCCAAACTGGAGTTTGTAACCCTCGATCCAATGTCCATCATGGAACAATGGTTTTTTTTAGCTCAATTTCAACTTTAAAGCGACATTATTTTCGAACCTCATCTATCATCGGAAACCCTGCTTTGGCCTTTGGGATTTGAATAACCTTACGAGCCTTTTTTGTGCAAAACGAATAGCAAACTGTGCATTTCTATATTCAACTGGTGAGTTTTGGATTTTTTCCATAATTGAATTTTTGCACTAAAGAGTTCTGAAATCTGCTTCAAATGCCTTTTTTGCCTCCTTCAATTCATCATCAGTTAATTTAACAGCCAGTCCTTCCTCCATTTGTGATGTTAACTCATCCATTTGCAAAATCATGCCTCAAACCCATAATCATGTGAAAATATGAGCGTAAACGAACAATCAATTGAAACATAAGCATTTGAAGAAAAGAAGAAAAACTCTCTTTAGAAAATTGCTTAAGGCCCTGTTTGCTTGCAGGGAAAAAGGAGAGGAAAGAAAAAATTAAAGAAATTTTTTAAGTGAAAATGAAATGTGTGTTTGGTTGTAAAGAAAAAATGAAAAGATAGGCAAAACAAATTTATTTTTCTTTAAATTTTCTTTTCTTCACTTTTTTCCTTATATTTAATCTACTCCATACACATGTCATTCATCTCTAGCCAGATCACCATCGAAGTGGAGTGTACGCTAGATCTGCCACATATGGAGAGGTACAGAACATCTCAGGATTGGGCCCGTGACTTTAACTTATTTCCTACAGTAATTTCAATTTTATGTACACTGGAAACCACGAAAAAGACATGTCGGGCAAAGCCTCGTAGCACGTGGACATGAAATTATGCGGCATTTAAAATTTAATAATCCGGACATAAAAGTATCTTAAATGGAAGTCGTATTTCAGAGGAGAAGAAAAACAAAAATCCAACCCGTTAGGGTCACCTTGATTTAGTAGGACGCATCAGGATCGAATCTGAATGTGAAATTTTTATGGTAAACAGGTTCGTCCTTGATAGATGTACTAAATTCCTTTTTTTTTTTTTATCTACAATGAGTCAAATACTGTGTAAGAGATTAATATTTCATTCTTGATGTACATATTAAACTTGAGTATATATCTAGACATGCGAACTGCAATTTACCATCATAATTTAAATCATATGTTATCTATTCTTATAAAAGAATAAAGAAATGATGTAAAACCAAACAAAAAATGACTAAATAAAAAATAAAAATATTTTTTATGAATTACCCCACTCTTAGTCTGGGGGTAATGGATAGTATAGTCTGCAATATTTTTATGAAATTGTGCAAAATGGAATGTGAAATAAAAAATATTGGTATGTTTACATTATTTAATAATAGTATTATTATTAACTAGCGTACCACCCGTCGTTCTGAATGTGCAATCGAACAGGTCAAATACGGGCGGGACTCGATCGATCAATTTTTGGACCCGTGTGGTCCGTGTAATTTAAAACTTTTAATTGTTAATGGGCCGGGCTGGACCCTTGTGTTATGTAGAAATTTAAACGGGCTCGTATGATCTATGTAAATTTAAATTTTTAATGGACCGGGTTGGGCCCGTGTGTTTCTCTGAAAATTTAAACGATCCCGTGTGGTGTGTGTAAATATAAAATTTTAATTTTTAATGGGCTGGGCTGGGCCCGTGTGGTTAAAACCCGATCAATTGGAGTTTTTAAATTTTAATTTTGAATGTGCTGGCCCGTGTGTTCTGTGTAATTTTAAACTATTAATATTTAATTTTGAATGGGTCGGGCTGGGCGCGTGTTGTTTGTGTAAGAATAAATTAAAAAACTTAAAGGTATGAGCAAAATGGATAGTTCATATTTTGAGCTTCCGTTCACTCGTTCACCTATTCTGTTATATATATAGATAATGTCTCATATTATCTTTATTTGCCGGATTTGGAGTAAAGATATTACTTGCGAGATAAGAAAGGAAAGGTGATCAAGTATAAAAAAAGGGTAAAATGCAGTAAAAGGGTATTATAATAGGTCGTTTTGCAGATAAAGGGTTATAAATGAAAATTGCAGAAAAAGGGTAATAAAAGTATTTTGTTAACAAAAAACATGTAATCGTTTTTAGTTAATTTTAAAAAATCAAAATCAAAAATCAAAAAAGCTTTACAAAATTCAAAACTTCATTAAACAAATAAGTAAAATTCACTCATTTAGTATCACTTTTGATAAACAAAAATATGTCTCAAGAATATTTTTTATAAAGTTAATTTACTATTTCAAATATTTACCAAAAAGTAGCATAAATTTTTATCAAAAATATAACAAAAATCTTGAATAGTTTGCCATTCTATTTGTGTATGTCTCTAAATTTTAAGGAATTTTTTAATTGTTTTTGTTAATTTTTAAATATAAATGTTGCAAAAAACTTGAATTTCCCATAAATTTCATATAAACATTTAATAAAAGAGTAAATAAAAATTACAAAAAATTTTTAAAATTCAGACACGTCGAAACAATAATGACAACTATTTAACATTTTTGTTATATTTTTTGATAAAATGTTACGCTATATTTTGATAAATTTTTGAAATATTAAATTAATTTTATAAAAAATATTCTTGAGGAATATTTTTGTTTATCGAATGTGATACTAAATGAGTGGATTTTACTTATTTGTTTAATGAAGTTTTGAATTTTTTTCAACTTTTTTTTGATATTTTTAAAGATTTTTAAAATTAACTAAATGTGACTACCTGCTTTTTGTAAACAGAATGCTTTTAATACATTTTCCTGTAATTTTCAATTATAATACACTTTATCTGCAAAACGACCTATTATAATATCATTTTTCTGCATTTTACCCATAAAAAAAATCTTCAACTACTCAAACTAACAAGACGTCGGTCGACGTAGAGAGCATTTGTGCGGCATGGAGTAATTTATGTTTGACTCATTAGAGTTGCATATCGCTGAGGTGAAAGTGTGTGGTCGATCCCGTACAATTGTGCTGTGGTCAAGTGCAAAGGGGAGACGTCCTTACTTGTAATAGGATTGAACCTCAATACATATTACAAAGGGGAAAAATGTCATTTAAATTATGAACTTGTCAAATTCGGACATTTAAATCCTCAACTTCAAAAACTCAATTTAAATCCTCAACTTTTATTGATTCTCATTTTAAATCCTCAAACTTTTGTTTAGTCGGCCATTATAGGCATGTCATTAGAATTTTCATTAGCAATTTCCATTACAAAACCAAAATATCAAAAACAAATATCAAAAAAACTTTAAAAAAATCAAAACTTTATTAAATAAATAAGTAAAATTCACTCATTGAGTAACACTTTTGATAAATAAAATTATGCCTTAAGAATAGTTTTGTATAAATTTAATTTGATATTTCAAATATTTACCAAAATGTAGCATATAATTTTATCAAACAT
>JAWWMW010078298.1:0-13188 GCA_035048345.1 Echeveria elegans
GTTATGATAATGATGGATCGTGAAAGCAAAGTACTAAATGCTAAACAAGTATATCTTTTAATAAAGGATTGATTACAGAACAATACACGTATATGTAGCATTTTTTCAGATGATATCTCTCCGTTTTTATTTTACACTTAAACACTCGTTCGTTTTCGCCGCTCACCGTCCGTCACAATTAACGGTGATTGACCATTTAATCATAATTTTAAAAACTTTAGGAGTCAGATTGAAAACTTTAGGAGTCGGATGAATCGTGATATTTTTATGATTTTTTTCAAACAAAATGTTAATATTTTGAAGGAATTGGTGGCCATGGGTCGGTTTTTGTTAGAATTTCTTTTAATGGACGTACCTATAACATCAGATTTTACGAGTGGTTTTCAATAATAAAAAATTTGATAAGTTTTGTCCTTCTAATTCTACAAATATTAACCAACCCTAAATCTCTTTCCTATAAAACATCGTCACATAATGCAAGCTAAGAATGAAAGAGAGTAATTTGACAAACTCTTCACACTTGGTACTCATTCTCTCTCATTATGTACGTCTCAATAACGTCCCTCATCCTGTTTGAATGTTGAAAAAGTAAGGGAAAGAAAGTGAAATAAAAAATCAAGTGGAAAATAAATTTCTTTTCGAAAAAAAATTATAATTTTTTAAAAAAATTTGACTCTCTATTTAGCAACCAAACACATCATCTTATTTTTCCTTTAAAATTTCTTTTAGGCTCCGTTTGGTTGCGAGAAAAAGATGAGGAAATGAAAATTTTGAGTGAAAATGAAAGTATGTGTTTGGTTGTAAGGAAAAAAAATGAAAAAAATAGACAAATTGGGATCAAATTTTCCTTACAACTTTCTCATAAGAAAATTATTTTTCTTTAATTTTTTCTTTCCTCACCTTTTTTCCCGCAACCAAACTGGACGTTAAGTCGTTAACTTTCCAAAAATCAAACGAATCATTAAGATTTATGGGCGTCACTGACTGTTCACCATCTATCCTTTATTCCCCCTCTACATTTACAACTTTCAAATACTTTAATTTTCTTTTGTATAATTACAAAAAATCACTTATATATTTTTAGCGGTTTGTGGGTAGACACACACACCATTATCTTTACTTTTTACACAAAATCCCCTATTTGTCTTCGGCATTGGTAAAAACACGCGTTCCGTTTTGACTTTTATCAAAAATATCAATAAATTAATCTAAATAAATTAAAAATCCAAAAATACTGTTCAAGTTTTACGAAAATTTTCAAATTATAAAAACAATTAATAAAAGTTTATAATAAAAAAAATCCAAAATAGCAACCCAAATTTTACTCGAAACCATATGTAAAACTTGAAGTTACAGTCTATTAAATATTTTTTGTTATAAAAATACACGCATTGCCAAATAATTACTTTTAACATGGAAATATTTTCCGTGTTTAGAAATTCAAAAAAAAAATCACAACTTCAACGAGCCCAGATCCGCCACCTCCATTTTAAGTATAATTTCTAAAAATTAAATGTTGTTGTAACTTGTAAGTAGTATATGATATTTAAGCCTCCAAAAATCAGTACCATAAATTATTGATTTTGAATATTTTTTATATTCTATCATTGAAATGCCTCATTACGAATTTTATGTCAAATTTAAACATGTGCTCAGTTCTTATAATAAAATACATTGAAAGCAGTATAGTGAATTGTTTTCATCAAGTTTAACATATCAAATTAATTAAGTAAAAAAATAAAAGATTGTTGTGATTAATCTGATGGTTGAGAGATCATAAGTTGTTTTTTTTTTTTTCCTTTTAAAGGGGATCAACGGATTTCACTCCTACCCCTCCTTGTTCTTTGTTGAGGTGATCACTAATCATACGCTATGCAATGCGCTATACAAGGATTTCCGTGCAACGACACTGTAAGTTATATGCTTTAAATGTCGCTTTGTTACATCAAAACGGACTAATCAGGGTTGACAACATAACCAAATATCTAACCATTTCTCTTTACTCATTCTCCAGAACACAAATATACATTGCAAACTGCTTGTTTCTGGCTAGTTTCTCTGTTGACAGGTTTTAGAGACGATAGGCATGTCGGAAACTGAAGAACATAGTTACATAGGCAATCTCAGTAACACTTAACTTTTACACAGCCAGAAACAAAAGCTATTTTGGTATAAAGCCGTATAATTAGGAAAGATATTTTAAGGAGTTTTTCATCAGTCAGCAAGGACTGGTGAGGGTTTTCGGAACACGCCTGGTCTGCTTATTATGAAGAACAATACTGCCAGCCTTTACACAGGTCGACACCGTGATCTATTAGGAAAAGAGGTCATGAAAGTACAACGTTGAATTGGGTGTAACATTCAATTGTTTTCATGAATGAACAAATGGAGACGTACAAAAAATCAACCAAAACTTATTGTAAGTGAGTTCAATAACAATGTGAGTATCTTCTCTGGATCATAACAATGAAAGGCATTAGTGTATCTTTCCCCGATATGTGCAGATATTTCATCCCAAGATATTCAGTCTAAAGAATCTGAAAGATCCAACATAGGTAGTTTCCACAAGGATAAAAATATAAATAATATGCTCACTCACTTAACAGTCCTGTCCAAATCCCCAACTCGAATTAAATCGGTATACCTGTTTTGATTATCAGAATAAATTATTTGGATTACGTAAATCAGAAATTTGTAAATTTTATATCGATGAGTATTACAATTTGAAGGTTCTTAGAGTATATAATATTTAAGCTCCGTTTGGTTGCCGAAAAATAGTGAGGAAATGAAAATTTTTTAAAAATGATTTTCTCATGAAAAAGTTGTAAGTAAAATTTAATCTCATTTAATCTATTTTTTTCATTTTTTTCTTTACAACCTAACACGCATTTCATTTTCATTCAAAATTTTTCTTTAATTTTCCATTTCCTCACATTTTTTTCCTGCAATCAAACGAAGCCTTAGCCTATTACAATATGAATTACTCTATCTAAATTTTCGATAGACTCGGGTACCTGATTTGCAAGGTAAAAGTCTAAACCAGACCACAATCATGTTGTCATTAGTCATTACAGAATGTTCTGCCGTCCCGACCCCGAATTAGAACGTAAAAACGACGCCGCTTGCAGTCGCAGTGTATACGATCTCCTGCAACACAACTCTACCCTACCCCCATTCAGACGACTGCGATCTTATTCCCCACATCTTCCGACATCATCATCAGCATCATCAAACCCTAATCCTCGCGAATCATGGCGCTCTCCGGTCGCTTCCTCTCCAGATCCAGACAGGTTCGTCTACTCACCGATTCATTTCTTTGCGTATTCCGAATGTAAATCTGCGTCGGATCAGATTCCTGTATACTGCAAGTGGTTCCGGATGAGGAGTTTGGTTGACTAGTCAGATTCTGATTTTAGGAAATCTGCTTCGTTTGCTATGTAAATTTTGTTATTTGCGCTTTGTGTTCCAATCTGAGTAATGAGATCATCTTATCGTGCGATTTTAATGTGGTGTGTATTTGCATCTGCAATTGTAGGTTTATTCAAGTCATTTTGCTTTGCAACGGGTAGATGCGACTCCTATTCGTTCCTATGCGCAAGATGCTGCTCCTCAAAAACCTCTCAAGGGAGACGGTATGTTATTGCAGGTTTATTTGCAATCTAAATTTATACTACATATGCTTTGGGGTGTTGCGTCCATTACCAACGCATTTTCTTAAACTTCGAATGACGGTTTGTAGTAGTCGTTATAATTTGTATCTTGTCAAATGGTAGTTGAATGAGTCAGAGAGTTACCTTTCTTTCTGATTTGCTGTATGTAAGGAGATATGCATGCTTATTTATTTCCGGAGGAATTATGTAAAATGTTATGTGAAGTATGACCCTCTATTGTTGTTGACACTTGACAGAGATGTTGAAGAATATTTTTCTAGATGTCAAAAATAAATTTGAGACAGCCCTAGGAGTCTTCAAAAAGGAGAAGATAACTATTGATCCAGAAGACCCCGCTGCTGTGGCTCACTATGCCAAAGTCATGAAGATAGCGAGAGAAAAGTAAGATTCCTCCACACTCTGCTGCCTGCAGGACTTGGATGTTTAAACTCTTAATGTAGCTTTCTATGAGTCATCCTGAGATGTTTTGTTCTCGCTTGTTTATGTGTCTTGTCCTTTTCGACTGATGAACGTGAAGATTTAGGGAGATAGACTAGTGCCACTAGTAAAATTTAATGTGCTTTGAGTTACCCATGTCAGGAAGTTAGAGAAACGAAATCGCTTAGATTAAATTTCTTCTTAATGTTTTTAGTTAGCATTATGTCTCGGTTATGATCTCCGGTTATAATGTTTCAATTTGCTAATTAAAGGAGATACTGTTGTGTTTGCCGTCACGTATCACATGGTAGCCTGACTTAGTGAATGTCTCTGAACAGAAGCCAACACATGAAATGAGTAGCAGATTGATCATATTTTTCAGTAATCCTTGTCTTGGAAAATCACGTACAATATGCTGGGAAGTGGGAACTATATTATTATCACTTCTAGCTCATTGTTTAAATTTACTTTGGCAGGGCTGATTTGTTTTCTGAATCTCAGAGGATTAAATACACCATTGAGACAAAGACAGCAGGTATCCCTGATGCGAGAACATACTTGTTGACATTAAAGGAGATACGTGTGAAGTAAGTGCTTTGCTAAATGTTACCCAGTGGATGTTTTTATAGTTGAGATTGTCAACGTGATCTTTTTTCATGTTTCGGAGTCCCTTAACTACCCTCTTGCCGATATATTCCTAGTAGTACCCTTAACTGTGGTTTTGTACCATGTTAGAGTTTATTATGTTGCAAATGGATGCATTTTTATAAATGAATAAAACCCTATGCAGGAGAGGCCTTACTGATGGCCTTGGTGCTGAGGCCATGATGTTTGATGCACTGGAAAAAGTTGAAAAAGAATTGAAGAAGCCGCTTATGAGGAATGACAAGAAAGGGATGGCTCTTTTGTTGGCTGAGTTTGACAAGATTAATCAGAAGTAAGTCCAAATCTTGCTGCTGAATGCTCGTTCAGATAATGCTAAAAACAGATATGCTGACTTCAGTTATACATCCATATGGTTCCGCAAACTAAATTAGCACTTGTGTTTGTGCCATGATCAGCTATTAGTTATATTAGCTGGCAAAATAACACATGTTATCTCTTCTTGTGTAGACTTGGAATTAAAAAGGAAGATTTGCCCAAGTATGAGGAAGACT
The DNA here is from genome assembly GCA_035048345.1 of Echeveria elegans. Taxonomy (NCBI): domain Eukaryota; kingdom Viridiplantae; phylum Streptophyta; class Magnoliopsida; order Saxifragales; family Crassulaceae; genus Echeveria; species Echeveria elegans. The sequence goes on from JAWWMW010078298.1 coordinate 5,246, forward strand.
TGGAGCTTAAGATTGCCAAGTCACAACTAGAAGAGCTGAAGAAAGATGCCCTTGAAGCAATGGAAACTCAGAAGAAGCGGTATGTCATCTGGACTCTTGTGTGTCCTAACAAATGTCAATTGTTATACCATATTATGTCTTTTGCAATAGACGTTCACAATTGTTTGATAAGATTTATAATAAATTGCAGGGAGGAGTTCAAAGACGAGGAAATGGTTGATGTCAAGTCATTGGACATCCGTAATTTCCTGTAAACTGGAAAGTTCCATCATCTTGCCCATAACTCATTTTACAAGTGGCTGCCTGGTTGGAGAACCAAAACTGTGTTGAGTTAATTTGAAGTTTGCAGACTCAATATTGTTGAAATAAAAGTCACTTCCTTCTGGAACCCAAATTGATGGGGAAAAAAGCAACAATACTTTTCCAATGGAATTTTCCGTTTCCCAGCCTGTTGCTGAGTCTATCCCAATGCTTCCTCTGATTTTTAGTAGTTTCTTAGGCCCGTTTGGTTGTTGGGAAAAAGCAGAGAAAAGAAAACTAAAAAAAAATTAAGTCAAAATGAACATGTGTGTTTGGTTGTAATGAAAAAAGTGAAAATATAGTCAAAACGAAATTAATTTTTTTTTTTACAACTTTCTCATTAGAAAATTATTTTTCTTTAAAAATTTTCTTCATTTTTTTTCCGCAACCAAACGGAGCCTTAGAGTTTACAATAGGCCTGAATTAGCGACTCATCATTGTCTTCTATTTAGCCTGAGTTACTATGTTGGATTCGAGTACTAAAATACTCAGGTTTCGTTTGGTTGTGGGGAAAAAGGAGAGGAAAAAAAAAATTAAAAAAAAGTTGAGCGAAAATGAAATGTGTTTTTGGTTGTAAGGAATAAAATTAAAAAAAATAGGCAAAATGAGATCAAATTTTCTTTACAACTTTCGCATATGAAAATTATTTTTCTTTAAAAAAAATTTCTCACTTTTTTCCGCAACAAAACGAAAGCTTACTATTCGGAAAACCACACCCTTCTACTCCCTCGGGCTTAATATGGACCTGAGATACCAACCTGCAAATGCAATTTGCTACCCTTCTACTTTCTCCGTCTTAATACGGAGATGAGATCCCAACCTGCAAGCTGCAACTGCTATTTTTTTGGAGTATCATATTAAACGGATTTACTATGTTCGGTTGGATTATATATTATACTAGTGGCAGTCTCGTCGTGTCGATGAAAATGTGGGGACAGATGCTTGTGGTCTGAGTCCGTGAGATCTGTGTAACTTTAAACTTACCTAAAGCACTAACCCTCAGTTTGGATTGCGGAAAACTTGAACGAAATAAAATAAAATGAAAAACTCATTGAAAAATGATTATCCCGATGGGAAATTTCTATAACGATTTTTTTTTTGTAAATATTCCTAAACACGATAAAAAAAAATTTTGAGTAATCAAACAAAAAAATATTTTTCCTAAAATTTTCTTACAATCCTCGGAACTTTCCATGATCCAAACAGGGCTTAGGTGCGGAACACCAGAGAATAGGTAACTTGTTCTGATGTTCTCATAAACGTAGAAGAAATATACATGTACGGAAATGGTTTCTTCAAGTTTGGCATATCAAATTAATCTGAGTTCAAAAATAAATGATCGTCATGACTAGTCTGATGGGTGAGCGATCATACAACTTCCTTGTTGGAGTGATCATTGTTACGATCTACTACGTGTTGTCTTTGGATACAGCTCTTCCCTTCCGCCTGCATGGATTAGCCTTACAACAATCTCCTTCGTTTGAATCCTGTCCAACGACAAGGACAGTCGGAGATGGTTCCCATCTCTTCTAATTCTTAATTCTCCGACGCTGGATAGAGAAAAGCATAAGAAATGTGTACCACTCATGATGGCCGAAAAGAGAGTCTGAACCAGTAGCCAAGAAGACGAGGAATTCAAAAAAATGAAGCCTTTCAACATTTTATTCCAAAGTGGATGGCAATATTAAATCTTCAAGGCCGGCACATTGTTTGGAGATAATACCAGTCTTGGAGTTCAGATCAAACCGAGAATGCTCATGCCAGACATATGTCAGAAATAAATATTCCTTCCTCTTAGTTTTTACTCGTTAACCCGGACGACGCTAAAATCATACAGGGGTGAAAAGAATCCAGTCTGATACGAGCCGTCTCATGAGAGTATGTCAGCTCAACTCTTCTTCTAGCCATAGACGCACATTCTTGTACTCGTGTCATATTCCCATAAGCCAGAGCGAACCTGACGCTCTAGTTTTTTCCGTCTCCCGCTAATCCAATTATTGTGAAGAACAATACAGCCAGCTTTTACACAGGTGGCTTTCACATTCTTTTTCTCCCAGAATCCACGGTATGCGCCATTTGGAAAAAGGTTTCTGTCAAGGAAATGGACAGTCAGATTCGTCTTGGGTTCCAAACATCTGTTTTCGCTAATGCGGTAAGTGCCGCCTCTCCCACATAACGCATCATAAAAGCTTGGTTGCTCAGATAGATTTGACTTTGCTGCATGCTTCACTACTCTTTCCAGCGCTGAGATTGTGGGAATATCAGAATGAGCATAGTAAAATCCAGAATTTAGACGGCGGGGCATATTTATTGGCCCTGCGAGGAATGAGATGATTTATTACAAGTTACATCTCATGGCTAAAAGCAAATTTGGACCACATAAAATATATTAGCTAGTGAGACTGAAGTGTGAATATGTGAAATCGTAAGATCCAAAAAGACGTAAAGTAATAAGAATAGTTCCAATGCATATTGCCATACCCTTTTTGCTGTATTCATCGGACTGTGCAGCTAGAACACCAGGGCCATAAGAGTAAAGCAATGGCCGTGGATCTTGAAACCAATAAACATCAACGTCACTTAGAAGAACATTATACCCCAGCTTCAAAATCTGCAAAACCAGCCTCGACTTCACCTTGGTTACTCTTTGGAAGCATTCAGTTCCGAAATGGCAGTCATCGAAGCTGATATTTTGCGGAGCTAATGAATCCTTATACACAGGCAGACCCTACAAGACAAAAGACGAGTTATGTTTCAACGAAGAGTATGACCACACAAAATGTAAAACTGGATGATAAGAACAAAATTGGAAAGATGCGACACCGAAACATATACCTGCAGTACAGAAAATTGATAAGTTTCTTGGTCCAGAGCACACACTACAAAGTTTGATATGTGGAGCTGTCGCAGCCTGCATACCCAGCTCATTAACATTTCCTTGTAACTACTTCCGGCAATTCCGAGCACAACTGTGTTGTTAAAGTCAGCATTTGTTGAAACTAATTTCTCTAAGGTGTATGGAAGACACAATTCTTCAAAGGGCTTTAACAGATTCTCCGTCCATTGGTAGGATTCTCTTCTGTGAGTATCATTTACCACACTGCAGCTTTTCATTATCATTTTCCTCCATGAATGCAGTATCCTGGTCTTCCATACTTTATCGGTACTAAACGGATAATGAATGGGATTTCCATAGGGGTCAATAAAGTAATACATCTTGATGCACTTCGAGAGTTGTGGTAATTTTGAGAAGTTAGCCTTGTGGTAAAACAAGGACCCATATAACGCGGCTAGATGACGATTGCCATCATACTCCCAACTCACATTTTCTGCCTTGGAATCAGTTGATTGTTCAACCAAAGGCTTTAATGATGGGGCACCTCCAGTTTCAAAAAAGCTTGAGATGGTGCTAGTCGCATCGAATATGAACCTGATGTTGGAAGACAGTATCTCATTTATCATCCACTGGTTATGAACACCTTTCCTGTACAAAAATGGCGGAATAACACCGATATGTAATGGTGAATCCACATTATTCCAAGCCATGAGCATTCGTTCTTCCCCGTAAGTCAAATGACCAACTTGACTAAGATACTCTTGCATCTGTTAAAGGAGGTTAACTCTAGTGTCTAAGTAAGTTCTAAATAAGATTTAAATTGACTTCGGAGATTCATTTGCATACCTGCTGCATTTTGAAGTCCTTCGCATCTTCATCAAGCCAGTGGTGCCCGTTTTCATCCGGCTCATAAGAGAAGTGTGTGACATTCCGTGGCAAGGCAAACAAGAACCAGTCAACTTCAAGCTTATGCGCATAACTCAGCGTGGAGATGAAGTCGGGAAAAAGAATGGCTTCACGGTCTACCAGCACGGCAATGTCTGTTTTGTATGCTCGTGTTCTTGCAATCATAGAATGAAAAAAGGGTGTACCTCGAAATCTAGCCAAAAAATCAAAAGTGAAACCATCACGCTTGAAACAAACAAAGTCTACAAATATGCAGATCAGTAAACTCGTTACACAATCAAGCCAAGAACACGACAAATTAGCCGGGAACAATTCCTAGAGGCATGAGTCATGCTTGAAACGAAAGGGCGATAAAGAAAATAAATACGGAAGAGCAATGTAGGTTCAGAACGTGATACTCAATTGAACACGAAAACAGGGCTAATTACTAAAAGGGCAAACTACTTACGAAAAATCAACATTGGGGTCAACTGAAACACTCGACTGAAACTCTTCCGCAAACTGATGCACATAAAGATCTCGGCTGAACAAAACGACAGATACATTTGGAGACAATTGAATCCAAGAGCTAACAGACAAAGCCATCTTGAACCAAACATCATTACTAAACGGATCAGGAGATGTAAAAACAGTAATTTTTGGAGTCACAGCAACCTTCTCATCTCCAAACCCCAACTTCAAATCAGTGAATCTAGCAGGAGTTGACTTTGTGGAATAATCAAAACTTGATGAAAGATTGGCAATCAGGTAGAATGAGAGACTCATCATGAGAACACCAGACAGCCAAACTGACCAAATTGCATATCTCAAAACCTGCAAGCAAGAAACTTTATCATACCCTGAAAATCAAAACGAGCAATGCAATTCCAAAGATTTGAACTTTATTGGAAAACCAAAACGAGGGTTTGTAGAGGTTTTGACCTTCATTTGTGGTCTTGTGTGATATCCTTGGAGATTGAGTTGAGGGTTTGAAGGGGAGATGGTGTAGAGAGAAAGCTGATAGAGAGAGAAGGATGAGATGAGATGAGATGAGGTGAGATGATATGTAGAGGCAACGTGGTCATGGTGTGATCTGAACTGAAAAGTTTGGTCGAAGTGCAAGACATGTTTACCTTGCGTCCGTCTTTGGGCTACCAACACACCATGTGTTACTTAAGCATTACACGGCGACGTATTGACTTTTGAAAAGCCTGAGCTACGCAGTTTCGATCTCAAAAGAAAATAAAAGGAAAATTTAGCGGCAAATAAATTTTTCTTAGAAAGTTTATAACTTTCTTTTGAACAATCAAACACGTAATCTGGGTTTCTTTCAATTCATTAACATTTTCAGAAACCAAACAATCAACCATGTAACCTCATTTCTTCCAATTCATCAACTTTTTCACTAACCAAACATTGAATCTACAGCACAAAGAAAGTAGAAAATGAAAAATATGCCAAACATCAAGAAGATCGTATTAGCCTTCAGAGCAAGAAAAAATTGCATACCCCATCAGTTGGACCTCGGATGATAGTACTCAAAATCTGTATTACTCCTTTGCTGGCGCCGTCAGTCAAAAATATGAGTTCTGGGTCACTGTTAAGATAGACAAATCACATATGAACCATGAGCATGCGGTTGCGGATCTTTAGCTGTCAGAAGAAATTAATATCATTAGTGAAACAGAATCATTACCTTGTGATGGATATATACATCACGCCTCTCAATGAATTCGGCAACCTCCTTTCTAATGCTTGGAAGACCTCTTGAGTCACTGTAAGCGCCTACGCATTTAACACAAGAGGGTAACTGATGTAAGATTGAATAAGTTCTAGGCCATTTAAAGCTCAGTATCCAAAACCATAAACAGATAAAAACATGACATTCATACCTAGCACTCCTGAAGTTAGAAAGGTAGTGCTTGGCCCTCGCAATGGCATCAGCCGGGAACAGAAGTCCCACATTGGGATCGTCTAGTAGAAATTGGGCTTGGCACAGAGCAACCACCTGCTCAAGAAGCACAATCATAGTAAATACGGTACCTGACGAGGGAAAGTCAGTGGCTTCTGTCCAAGAGCATGTGGGTTGCCAACATTAGTGAAAATGATCTGTATGTAATATAGCATTACATCATCATCATCATAATCAAACAACCAAAACCAAGAAAACCATACGTACATAATTCATGACGTTAAGGAACATATCATCACCTTCTTTCTCTCCTTTTGAAGCTCGGAAGCTCGAAGATACAGTTCACCTCTGACAGCATACTGAGCTTTCTTCACATTTTCGTTAATGGAATCATAGTCTAGCGCTTTAGGCGACATGATGGTGCGTCTATTAGCTCACTGCATTAGTAAACACATTTGATGTCAAACCCTTCATATCACATAAACCAATCCACATTCCACTTTCCAAGCTTATCCCATCCTAGTTTCAAATTTCAAACATCAGTTTCCAATAACAACAACTATCATTCCGCCCAATTTAGCTCATACTAATACCTACCACGCAGCATAGATCTGCAGATTCTCAAACTCGAAACCCTACCCGGAAACTGAGAGTGGTGAATCATATAAATTATTGGAACTCACTTCAAATCAGAAACCTCAATCAACCCCCACAAATTCAAATCAATCTAAACAATCCAAACATGTATATCGACAAAGAAAAACATAAACTTTGAGTAATGGGCATCTCCAAAATAGGGAAAAGATCATAAATTTAGAGCCAAGTCAGAGTGCCATCGGTTGAAGCACCAGACACACACAGTTACAGATGCAAGTCAGACGAAGCAAGAATCACAGTCTTTGTATTCTCAGAGTTATATTGAAAGACAGACATGTTTTTTTGTTTGTAAGTGGATAATGTTAAAGCGGTTAGCTTGTAGCAACATAAGAGCCACTGATAGTAGAAAAAATTGGATTTTTGTTGAGGAGTTGCTACTTGCTAGAGAACAAAAGAGATGGGTTTTATGTTGCAAGATGTGTAGCATTGTTATCAGAAGTTATGTGCGAAAATGAAGATGAATCAATGGAGTTGCTAAGGCAGTCATTCTCAGCTGCAAATCAGTGGCTGGAATAAGTAGTTGAGTTCCAACATGGTTTCACTTGTATTTTTTATTGAAAAGCTAATTGCTACTTGGGAGGAACGCAAAAAATACAAGAAGTCTGTAGTCGTCTCTACATAACTTATACTTTGTGTGAGGCTTTGATGTGTAGTTCAAGACTCTTTTCACGGCAATTCCGCTCTCAATGGCTTCCCTCGCTCTGTCAAGGGCGGTAGGAATGTCCTCAGAACCTTCCCTGCCCAATAAATGATCAACCAATCCTGCGTTAAGAACGATTCTATCATAGGCTGGCCCTTTCTGATAATCCTAGTTCTATGTTTTTTGAGACGTGAAAAGAGACATAAACATATTTCAATATTTCATACATTAAATAATGCCACTTTATCAAGAAATGTGAATGAATTTCATTAGATTCAAGACATCTTATTCTTACAGATCTGTCTGTTCTTGGAGTATCAGATGGTTCGAACCCATAGTCTGCTGCACTCAGTGGCGGAGTCAGGACAAATTGTCTAAAGAGATTTTTTCAAGTAGTGTGACACATACGAATCATTTAGTCTACTTCTACAACATCTAAAAACATTTCAAGAATCAGCAGTTAAATGATACCAGTAATTTTTAAAATGGCACTACTTCATGGACCAAGAAAAAGCAAAGAGGTTCTACTTCTTCTATTTTCAATAACAAGAATGCCGGAATCCAGAGACATTTTCATATCAAGTGTGCCAGTGAATGACCTCCATTTGATTTTTCCCATCCGAAGATCCAACCGGTACTTTTGAGCTTCGGTCTCCAGAATCCGCTCCAACACCTGGAGAGCAAGAGATGAGGAAAATGCAACCAAAACAAAA
>JAWWMW010078307.1:0-13187 GCA_035048345.1 Echeveria elegans
AGCATTCAAAAATTTTAATTACAAGAATAAAATTATAGAGAGAAACGTTGAAAATCTTTATTAAAATTGAATTAAAATATGGTGAAAATTTCAATCGGGACGACGAGAGCCTAGCTAGTTTTGTCATACTTAATTATTACTCACTACTAAATCAATTATGTGTATCTCAATCATAATCAAAGCAATTTTTGATCATCCATCCTTATTATATCACTTATATAAAATATGCAACAAGGCATGTTATTACTTAACTAACCTTTAAGTATCATCGCTTCGTGTTGACAAACTTCTTCTACCATTTCTCTCTCTAAATAAAACACTATTTGAAGAAAATCTCCAAGTCTTGGTTAAGAAATCAACAACTCTCTTAGTATTCTTTATTTTTCTCTTTAGTTGTTTTGATTTCTAATTTTATTTATTGATATGCTTAGCCTTATAGGCTAATTTCCTTATGTGATAAATCGATGTCAAGCTATATAACTATCTTTGAAATGGAAATGATTCTTTGGAATTATAGTTGAGTACATGGATGATTTTGTTTAACAACAAGAAGTATTATTAGTTAATGTTGTGAGATGTTAGGAGTTCATGGGTTTGAATCTGCTTGACAACACGAAGCGATGATACTTAAAGGTTGGTTAAGTAATAACATGCCTTGTTGCATATTTTAATACAGATTTCAATCTTCCACTATTTACCCTGTTTTAGCCGTGTGAAAGGCGTTGTTGGGGGATTTATGTGTGAGTTGGTTGAAATTCCCAATACGAAATGTGCAATGCAGTGCCAGTTATGTACTAACTGTAATAAGTGCCTTATGACATATTCCTTGTAAGATATTATTCGTTTCAATACGTTAAGCTAGAGGATACAAATGAGTCTTGCCTGATCAAGCTTATTATTGATCTGTTCAACATGTTAGACTACTCAGATCCCAGTACTCGATTCTCTTTGTATGGTATCAGAGTCACGGAGGGGATAGTTGTATGATAAAAATATCGGTTTATAACATATCTTAATGTCTGTATGATGTTAAATATTTTTAGAAACCAAAATATGGTTAAGAACCATTTAAAAGAGGAGTATGATATACATTAAAATATAGAAGCACTTAATAAGTGGACAATTCCAAAAGCTGAACCAAGTATTATATACAAAATAGGTACTTTCGAAAGAATAGGTTTAAAGCATGTAGTGAAAACTACTGAAGAAATAATCCCTTTAAATTATGAGGAATTGACAACTAAGCCTTTAGATAAAAGCGATATTATGCTATATAAACATACACATAAATTTATTCACATTGGTCTAGTGAAAATTGCATTTAAACCATTAACCCTGGAAGGGTTACCTGAAAGCTTTGTAGTCGCGCTTAGAGATGGTAGAAATATCGTTAATGGATATAGTTCAAACTAGTCTGGCTCATGTACCAGTCTATTTTGATGTTTACCCAAACTTACAACTTTCATTGTCTGATATTAATATATTAGATTCTTTATCATTAAATGTTAAAACTCATGGTTATAGTTATAAACCTGGAACAGAAGTAATAGCTATCTGTTATAGGCTATATTATAAACCACTTTTTACTTTGAATTCTCATTGTAAAATTGTTGTTAAACAAAATAATGAAACTATAATAATAGAAACTAATTTTAATAAATCTAATATTACGACTAGGAAAAAAATAAAATGGGAAGAAATTGACTTTCCAACTAACTGGGTTTTAGAGCAGACATTGCCTCCTCAACCAGTAACTCAAAATAATGTTATTGATGTTATACAAACACCAGAAGGGTCAGTTAGTCTTCACTTTGAAAATTTAAGAAGAATATTTTCTTATAGGCATAATAGGTCGAGTTCAATGTATTCATATATTTCACATTTAGATTATAAATTTGAGAAGCCTTATGAGCCTTCAAGAAGTCCAACTTCTCAAATAAGAGATAATAGTAAAATAGAAAAATTTATAATAGATCAACATAATATTGTCAGGGAATTAATAAATAAAAATAACAGGAAATAATCGAGTTAGAAATGGATTTTCAAATATAATTATGTCTAGTACAATTATTGATTTTAGTCCTGGATCCCAGGCAAGAAAAATTATTTTGAAAGAATTTGAATCAATTAAATGGAGACCATTTAAAAATTTGTTATATGAAAATTTTAATTCAATAGAATTAAAAGAAATAAGAGAAAGTTTTTATAAAACTTGTGAACATGAAAATAAAATGTTAGTTTTTGTGCCTTGGTTTATTTCTACATATGTAGAACAATGTATATATGTATTAGAAAGAAATTATAGACTAAGTACTTGAAAATTTCTTATTCAAGTTTATCCTCCTCAACAAAATTTCCAAATAGAGAAGAATGATTCAAATCATAATCTATATGGGATTCCCGAAGTTATTAATAGAAGGTAAATCGAGAAGACTTAAAGAATTACAGACGAATGTACAAAAAGAATTAAATTGTATAAACCGTAAATTGAACATTGCTATTACAAGAATCGCAAAACCTTATAGAAACCCTAACATTCTTGCCGAATTTATAGCTGGATAATTAAACAATAGAGTTTCATTCCGCAAGGCGATGAAAAAGGCTATTGAATTGACTGAACACCCAGATACAAAAGGAATTCAAATTCAAATTGCATGTCGTATTGACGGAAAAGAAAAGTACATAATTTCCTTGCATTTGCTAAATTACTGGAAGATGATACATTACCAGTTACTTGTCAACAAATTAATATATTATTAGAATAAAATAATTATACAAATCTATATTGTTATAGGGGAACAAATTTCATCCTTACAAAGTAGGGTTGAACAAATATTTTCTATAATTAATAAACAACTTTTAATACATGAAGGGTCAAAAGATAGGCAAACAGAAATAGCTTTGCCAAGTATCCAGCGTCCACGTGATGGATTAAAATTAATACCAATTAAAGAATTTGAAGAATTTATAAAAGAAAATTTTAAATGTTTAAAAATAAATACTCTTGATAAGAAATTAATAGAAGATCTTATAGAAAAATCTGGTAATAAGCAGGAATATAAAGATCAAATTAATAAAATTCATAAATGGGTTCAAAATCCAATTATGGGTAAATATTATAATCTTAGGCCTATACCTGCATATGTGCAATAGAAGAATCAAATGAAATTATAACAAATAGTTATAATGGTACTAGTATTTATGAGTGAAACATAGATGGTTTTGCTCACCAATAGATTCATAACACAATCCATAGGATGTTAATGTATTCTACAATCTGTAAAAATAATAAATGAAATACTTATAAAATTATTGCTAATACGATAATAGCAGGTTTTACTTGTCAATTCAAAGGTTGGTGGGATAATAATCTTAGTGAAGAAGAAAAGGATGAAATTCTTAATAAGGTTAAACAAGAAAATAATATTGTCATAGAAGAAACAGTTTATACTTTGGTAATTAATATAATAGAACATTTTACAGAAAGAAATATCAAAAACAGTGAAAATATTAGAACATTGGTACAAAATCTTAGGTGTAAAACACTTACAGCTTTTAGATGGTATAAATATACTTTCTTAAGTAAAGTTATGGAACTTTCAGAGTGTAATAGCGCTCATTGGAAATAAAAATTTATTGATGGTTTACCTAGTCTTTTTGCTGAAAGAGTTAGAAAAAAATTTAAGAGATAATTATAATTATAGTCCTTATGACACTACACCAAACCGGAGCATTAGCGATCACATCGTATGGTCGCTAATTAGTGACCACGTGGTCGCTAAAATAAGTTAGACGGTAATATTAGCGGCCAATTAGACGCTAAGCTAAATATGGATGGCAATTTTGACGGGAAAATTTTGCGGAAAATTTTAGCGTCCATGTAGTGACCACGTGGTCGCTAATATTGGTGCAAAAAAAATAGCGCCAATATATTAGCGACCACGCGGTCATTAAAGATGGCACCATTTTTTTGCGACAACGTGGTCGCTAACGTTTACTTTATTTTTTACTTTATTATTTTTTCGTAACAATTAGCGACCACGTGGTCGCTAACGTTTATTAATTAATTAGCACTTGGCAAAACTTTCGATTTTCGGACATTTTATTGAAAGCGACCATGTGGTCACTAATGTTTATTAATTAATTAGCACTTGGCAAAACTTTTGATTTTCGGACATTTTATTGAGTATTAGCGACTACGTGATCGCTAATGTTTATTAATTAATTAGCACTTGGCAAAACTTTCGATTTTCAGACATTTTATTGAGTGTTAGCGACCACGTGGTCGCCATATTTGCTTCCACCAACATATTAGCCACCACGTGGTCGCCAACTTTGCTTCAACTGACGTATCAGCGACAACGTGGTCGCAAACGGGTCTGTAAACGTAAAAAGTATCATTTAACATTTTTTATAAATGTAACATCACTCTTATTATTTTTTACATGTTCATTTTCTTTATCTCTACAAGTGGAAACCAAAGTCTTTTCCGGGAAGATTAGAATTCAGATGCGGTCATTAAACTTGTAAGTATTTCATAGTTGTTATATTTTATTTAAGTTTAATATTTAGTTAGTTAATTTTTTAATTTTTGTAATTATATATTTGTACAGTTAATATAATAAAAAATGCGTGAGTGGATGTATGTGCGCCTTGTTTGTGGGTTGTATAACGACGAATTTGTCGCTGGGGTAGCACAATGTATGGAGTTTTGCAAGTCTATGTCCACCTATGACGTAGAAAATCCGAGCATTCGCAGTGTAAAAATAGGTGATTTCATTCTCCAGACGAGGTGCATTGTCATATACTGACTAAAGGATTTGTAACAAACTATTACCAGTGGTACGCACATGGAGAGACGGACGAAATGTTTGCTGCATTACTCGAAGAGTCTAGACAATACGAAGGTGGTTCAGCAATGATCAGTCGACTAATGATGTGATGACGGACAACATTGAGGCACCAGGTATTCCATAGTATCATGATTTTCGAAATATGGAACATATGGTTTACGACGGATTCAGCATGCAGTCAAATTTCAACGTCGGACAAGATGAAGTAGGTTCATCACACACAGATCATTTTCCCGAACCACCCAATTCGGAAGCACAATGAATGTACGACATGTTAGATGCCGCCAACAGACCGTTATGACCCGGTTGCGACATGAGTCAGTTGGCAGCTGCAACGGAAATGCTAAGTCTGAAGTCCAAACTTCGACTGACCGAACGTGGTTACGACATGATTTCTGATTATGTCATACGCATTTCACATCCCGATACAACACTACCCAAATCATTTTATGACACTAAGAAATTGGTGGAGGGACTTGGGCTGCCGTTCGAAATAATTTACAGCTGCAGAAATCATTGTATGATATATTCGGGTGCAGATGCATAATGCATTTCGTGCAAGACATGCGGACAATCGAGATGGAAACAAGGTAAGACAAAGATGATAACATATTTACATATGTTTTATCTGCCAATAACTCAACGTTTGCAAAGACTATATGCTTCTAAGGCGACTGCCTCACACATGCATTGGCACTTCGAGCACGTCGCAGAAAATGGTGTAATGGGTCATCCTTCTGACGGAGAGGCCTGAAAACAATTTGACAGTGTGTATCCTGATTTTTTCCGAGAGAGTAAAAATGCCAGGCTGAGATTATCTACTGATGGGTTTAATCCATTTGGGGCTTCGGGACCATCCATGTGTATGCGCGATGAGGTTATATTTTTAATCGTTATTGTTCCGGGACCAAAGAGTCCGAAGCAGAGGTTGGACGTGTATCTTCAACCGTTGATATCAGAACTGCAGAGTTTATGGCATACCGGATCCGTCACATATGACGTGTCAAGAAGTCAATATTTTACGATGCGGGCGGCTGTAATCTGGACTATAAGTGGCTTTCCTGTCTATTCCATGTTGTCAGGTACTATATCGTATCCGCTTTTTATTTGATATTATATTTAATTATATATGTGTTATTATTTATTAAAATAATTAATTGATAATGAAGGTTGAAGTACAACTGGAAGATACACTTGTCCTTACTGCATGGAGAACACTGAAGCATTTTACTTGAAGTATGGACGTAAAATTAGTTTGTTTGATTGTCATACAAAATTCCTACCTATGGACCATCATTTCCGCACCAACAGGACTGATTTTAGGAAAGGGAAAAGGGCCCTCAATGATGCTCCGCGATTGCGAGACGGTTATGAATTGTTGCAAAAAATCGAGAGCATTTGGCTGAAGAAGATCACCGGAGAGGGTGCCAGAACGAGACAGAATCAAAATTTATCTAAGTGTTGTTTTTTGTATTTATGTTTGCGGCCACTTGGTCGTTAATGGTTCACCCAAAATGAGACAGAATCAAAATTTATCTAAGTGTTGTTTTTTGTATTTACGTTTGCGACCACGTGGTCGCTAATGTTTCACCCAAAATGAAGACAGAATCAAAATTTATCTAAGTGTTGTTTTTTGTATTTTGTTTGCGACCACGTGGTCGCGAATTGTCAAATACTGGGCGTCAAAGCTAAACATTAGCGACCACGTGGTCGCTAGTTGCCAAATTACTGGGCGCCAAAGTTAAACATTACCGACTACGTGGTCGCAAATTGTCAAATACTGGGCGCCAAAGCTAAGCATTAGTGACCACGTGTTAGTTTTAGTATGTTTAGAGCTAGATTGCTTGGGACGAACAAGATTTAAGTGTGGGGTGTTTGATCGATGTTAAAATAGTCTATTATTTGAACACCAATTTGCCTATATTCTTCCTTTTTATCATATAATTTCGGTCATATTCTACACTCACATTTTTATTTCAGGTATAAAACACGCTTTATGATGATTGTATATGCTTGGAGAAGAACAAAGCAAAAACAAGAATAAAAGGAGCAAAAGTTCACTCGATCGAGTTAATGCCTCATAAGAATTTGACTCGATCGAGCCATACCACTCAATCGAGCTAGCCCCCCAGAAGCAGTTTTTGAGTAAAGAGCCAAAGGAATGAAGAGTTTTTCAAAGAAGGCTTTTATTGATTAAATTATGAAAAGGAGGTTAATTTTGGAGAATTAAAAGGAGGAAATGAGTTACTTTTGAATCTCACTATAAAAGAAGCTTCATCCCTTCTCAAAAATCAGACTTTTTCTAGAGATCTTTTATAGAGAAAAAAAGCTCTCCAAACACTTGTTTTTAGTTCCTAGTTAGATTCTTTTTATAATAGAGAAGTTACGATTGAAGTACAAATACATTTGTTCTTCAAGAATTCCTATTCTCTTTACTTTTTCTTTACTTTAGTTCAACTATGTATAATTATTCCCTCGACATGAGTGACGTACCCTTGACTTCTCATGATCGAATAAAGGGATTTTACATATGCATCATGAATGATTTATGGT
Source organism: Echeveria elegans (assembly GCA_035048345.1). Taxonomy (NCBI): domain Eukaryota; kingdom Viridiplantae; phylum Streptophyta; class Magnoliopsida; order Saxifragales; family Crassulaceae; genus Echeveria; species Echeveria elegans. The sequence continues at coordinate 7,407 of JAWWMW010078307.1, forward strand.
TGAATCAGTTATATTTAGTCTACTCTTATGAGATATATGTTAGCTATTGTCTAAGATATTTAATAGAAACTGCATGAGTACACAATCTCGAGGAAGTATCCCAACGAATTTGGTTTATGCTTCATGCATGAACACATGCTAGTATTGCGCCAATATGGAAAAAGCTAGTAATGTACGAGGTTAAATATTATTTAGTCAGGAGATAGCCTATATATAACCATGTGCGGCTAACGAATTTCAGTTCTATGTTAATAACTCATCATGAGAGTTGTTATCGTCCTACAGGTTGCACATATCTTTGTCTTTCAGACCTGTGAGATTGACTTCGTATATGCATAACTAGTTCTACCTTAATCAAACCATTTTGAAAAATCATTCAACCCTATTTCCCAAAAATCCTCATTTAGATAATGAGTATGATAGGAGAAGTCATTCCCGAGTCATCTTCTTTAGAAATCAGTTTACAACAAAACATGTCACCAAACTAACCTTTTTTACAAACCCCTTTAATTAGTTAGAATTGTCTTATGCTTAAAGTAGTTTAGTTCACTAAGTACATCATTCCCTTGAGTTGGACACTAGGTCACCCTAGCTTCTTTACAAATTTATTTTGACACGTATCGTGACACCACTATGCACCACGGACTTGAAAAAGATGTTAGTGCGCAAGAAAATAATCACAGTTTTAGCATCATCTTATCGAGTAGCTTTCGCTTCGACCCATTTAGAAACATAGTCAACCGCAACTAGTATGTACTCAAATCCGAATCAACTAGGGAATGGTCCCATAAAATTGGTACCCCACAAATCAAATATTTCATCTACTATAATAGATTTCATTCCTAGCTGATATATTACATGTGCGTTGACATCTATCACACCTACGACAATGATCATGCGAATCTTTGAATAAGTGTGGCGAAAAGAAACTGCTATCTAACAATTTTCTACTCGTACGCTTAGCACCAAAATGTCCTCCACACGCTTGCTCAAGGAAAAATCTATTTCATGATCTAATCCTATTCTCCATAAATATCATATCATATATAGTATCAAGCAACATGTTTTAAACGGTGGCGCTGCGTACTAGAGTAAGATTTTAGATACGCACCTCAGACCAATTAGTTCACTATGTGAGCTTACCATGGTACCTTACCTTGAATTACGAAGAGGTGTTCGTCTGGAAAGCTCTTGTTGATTCGTCCTTCCACTTCATCCTTCATGATTCGGCTCAAATGGTCGGCTACCGTGTTCTCTATTCCTTTTTTGTCTCTTATCTCGATGTCAAACTTTACCACATGAGTCGTGGCTTCGTCTCTTTTTTCTTCATCAGATTTCTTAGCGCAACATGATCTGTATATACAATAACTTTAGCACCCAGTAAGTGCGTACGAAACTTTTCTAAAGCAACTACAATAGCTAATAGTTCTTTTTCGGTGGTGGTATAGTTTCGTTGCGCGGCGTCTAAATTTCTCGATGCGTAGTATATTGTGTGAGGTTTCTTGTTTGTGCGCTGTCCAAGGACAGCTCCGACTGCGTAGTCGCTTGCATCACACATCAGTTCGAATAGCTTGTCCCATGTTGGAGGTTGGATTATCGGTGCAGAGATCAAGGCTTCCTTTAGCGTGTCAAATGGTTTCATGCAATCGTCTGTAAACTTAAAAGGAACATCCTCTTGCTAGAGGATAGATAATGATAGCTATTTTTGAAAAATCTTTTATGAATCGCCTCTAGAATCTTGCATGCCCAAGAAATGATTTAATGTCGCGCACATTCCTAGGATACGGAAAAACTCGCGATCAGGACTGTCTTAGCTTTATCTTCTTTGATTCCTTATGCCGAAACAACATGTCCTAGTACTGCACCGTGCGAAACCATTTCGTAATTCAGAACTAAGTTCTTAGATATGCATCGCTCCAAAACTTTATTCAAATTATCTAAGCATATATCAAACGATTCACCATGCACTGTAAAGTCATCCCTAAATATTTCGATACAATGACCAATCCCATCTGAAAATATACTAATTACAGGTCGCTGAAATGTGTCGGGTGTGTTATACAATCTGAAGGACATACGCGTGAACGCAAATGTGCCAAACAGACATGCCAGTCGATCAAGCATTTGATCAATGAAGGGAAGGAGAAAGTGATCATTGCACGTGACGACATTCAGCTTGCGGCAGTCGATGCACATCGGCCAACTGGTTTGCACACGCTTGGGCACTAGCTCGCCTTCAGCGTTTTCTTCAACAGTCATGCCATCCTTTTTAGGCACTACATGTACTAAAATTACCCACTTGCTATCCGATATCAGGTAACTTATTCCAGCGTCTAATAGTTTGAGTACTTCCTTTTGTACTACCTCCAACATGGTAGGATTCAGCCTTCTTTGTCGACTTGCCTCCATCTCTAGCAAGATCTGATGCATGCAAACATCCGGATTGATCCCTCTCAGATCTTCAATGGTCCAGCTGAATGCGCAATTGTGCTTGCGCAACAGCTCCATCAATTGCACTTCCCAATTTTCCCCGAGATCCTTCTTATTGATTACGGACAACGTGTCATCCTCTCCCAAGAACACATACTTCAAGTGTTCGGGCAAGGGTTTAAGTTCTATCTTTCGTGCCTGCTCAATAGAAGGTAAAAGCTTATCAGCACAAGAAAGTCTAAACATTTCAGAGTCATATGTGGTTCGTAATGATTTCAATGTCGCCACTAGTTCGCTTTCTAAGATCAGGGTCTCTTCCTTGTAGAAGACTGCATCGCGTAGTGCTTGCGCAAGGACATCAGTCACGCACGGTGGTTGTGCCTCGTTGACCAAATCGCCTATTGCATCCATTGTGTGTATTGTCGCCTCGTCTGACGGGTGTTTCATGGCCTTGAATATGTTGAAGTGTATCACCTCGCCATCGACTTCCATTGATGACATTCCACTATAGACATCTATCTTTGTGCACGCGGTGTGCAGGAAAGGTCTTCCTCAAAGGATTTGTGCGGTCTCTCTCAAGTGCTCATTCTCTATCTCCAATACATAAAAATTCGCGGGAAACACCAGTTCTCCCACTCTTACCAACACGTCTTCGATCATTCCCTTTAGCTGTTTACATGACCGGTCTGCCAGTTGTATGGTCAATCCTGCAGGTCTTAGTGATCGAAGGTGCAAAGACAAGTACAAAGAGTGTGGAAGAACGTTTATAGATGTGCCAAGGTCGAGCATACAATTCGCTACAGTAATCTTTCTCATGGTGCATGGAATAGTAAACATACCTGGGTCGGAACACTTTGGTGGTACTCTTTTTTGCAGTACAACCAAGATGTTCTCGTTGAGCGTCACACACTCACATACCTTAGTTTGTCTCTTATTTGTGAACAAATCCTTCAGAAAGATCGCATACCTTGGCACTTGCTTAAAGCCTCGATTAATGGAATTTAATTTCGACCTTATCAAATAAATCCCATAGTTCTCTGTCAATGTTGGTCCTTCTCGGTCTAGATACCTGTATAAGGAGAGGTAAAGGAGGGTTAGGTCGTACCACCTCAGGGGTGGGAACAATTTGTTCCATTTGCAGCTCGTTCTCTGATTGTGCGCATGTACGTTGGGTTGCGCATCTAGTCACGCATCTGTCTGCTCTTCTGACTGCGCTGTTTATTGTTGTACTTGCGCTAATTTTCGATTGGTTCCTCTACTTCAATGGCTTGTGCAGTCGTCTTGCCATTTTGTAAGGTTACCACACGAACTCCTCCCTTATGATTTTGAATCACTTATGACAGGAGGATTCCGTCAGTTTTTTCAGCTTGTATACAGACATTGTGATTTGTATGAGTTGTGACTCTAGCTGCTCGAATCGCTTGTTGTTCTTCTCTTTGGACTTGAGCATCATTTCCGCAAATTGCGCAATACTATCTTCGAGCGTCTACTTCATCTGTTCTCTTTGTTGCGATTCCACTCGCTTGTGAGGTGGGTTGTAGGGTTGTTGTTGCTGCTGCCCTCCGTTGTCTGTGGGCTGCCCTTGGAAGTTTCGGTCATTCATCCAACTAAATCTATTTTCGGACAAGCCGAACCTTGTCTGTCCTTGACGAGATGGCATTTGGTTGTTTGCCCAGCCTCCTATGGCATTCATGTCCTCAGTATTCTCGAACAGATAGGGGCATTCATCTATTTTGTGGTCAAAGGAGTTGCAAAATTTGCATACATTTGGATTCGTCGTTTGTACCGCCATTAATTTGAGCATGAGGTCCCGAGAACCCAAACCAATATCGAATTGTTTACCATAGGAGAAACCATTGAACTATAACTTGTTTTATTCGAGTGAAACTCGAAATCTTATGTGTTGTTTAAAACTTTGAATTTCCACTTTCATTATGCAAGCTACTTAATTATATAATGTGTAATACATTTATTTTTCTAGTTTTTTACAAGGCCAAAGCACACGGAAATTCAAAGCTATCCACGGACCACGTGCGACAAAAATCAATTAAACCAGATAAGTTTCTTTTTTACCTTTTCTTTACGCTTTCAATCTTATTTATGCTTAGGGACTAAGCAAACTTTTAAGTGTGGAGTGTGGGAGTAGTATCCATCACATTTCTATATTAAACATTCTTTGCATACCACTTAGCATTTATCCTGAAATCTGGAAAAAAAATTCCTAAGCATAATCTTTAAAAAATGTGTGAAACAAGACTTGTGCATTGACATCATGAATCATGAGCTTTAGAAAAATCAATTCCGCTACTATGACTTCGCATAATTGGATTGATAGCCATTGCTAGTTTAGTTCAACTATGATAAACCATTCTCATGCATGAAAACTTGAACTAAAGTTACGCACGCAAGGAAAGTATGAAAACTAAAATTCTGGAATCTTTGCTCGATTACTCTTAGGTGATTTTAGCTTAACTATCGTGTCTACGAGAATAGCTCATTCACAAGTTTTAAACACAGTACGATTGTCAAGTTTTAAGTGTGGAGTCACCACCCTTGAAAAAAAGAATATATATATACACACTTGAAAAGAAAATTACAAATAAGGTTGTTCCATTCAAATACCGGAGATTAGAAAGGAAAATCATATTTTAAATATTTACAACTTCCTCCTCTAAAGTAATTGAATAGATCACAAATGAAAATGAAATATAAATGTGTTAAAAATTTGCTCAACTTAAACCTTGATCGTTTGCACAGCTTGTAAGCATGCTTGTGGATGTTCTATTTGAATTGATTGATAGTGAATGGCAAAGGGACGACCCTGGTGTGCATGTACATGAGAATTTCAGTGAATTGAAAGATGTCCAATTATCTCATGAACCAAGACTCCTCTTCTCTTACATGCTACGGTCTGTTGCCTAGTGCTCGGGTATAAGTCTAATGTTCTAAGCCTGTGGACTAGCCCTAGCTAGCATAAGCAAATAACTTGGTAACTTTCTTGCATGTAGCTAGCCTGTGTTAAAAGATCATGCCTGATGACTTGTGTTAAAGTCATTGTTAAGCGACTGCTAGTTTCAAAAATCTTATTCACGACTGCATGCCTATAGCTCTAAAAGAGGAGCTTCACCCCAAAGTTCCAAGAGAGGAAGTTTTTAGATAGATTTTAGACTGATTTTAGACTCCAAAAATCAGAGAAAAGCTCTCCACACACTTGTTTTAGTTTTTAGTTTGTTTTTAGAAGTTCTTGTAATAGAGAAGATACGATTGAGGTGCGAATACTTTTGTTCTTCAATAAACTTTCTTCTCTTTACTTTTCATTTTGTTAATTGTCAAGATATGTATCAATACTCC
>JAWWMW010078328.1:0-13184 GCA_035048345.1 Echeveria elegans
TTAAGAGAGATATCATTGCATCTTAGAACCTTGTTTATTACATCAGTAGGTGTGTGACCCAATCTGAAATGCCATAACTCTAAATCACCAAATTTTGTTTCTACTGAAAAGTTACAAACTGGCAGCGTTTTTCTGACATGGTACAGTCCCCCTTCAGGCTCACCAGTCTTGAGGATGTTCCTGGATGATTGGCCTTGAATGATGCAGGATGTCTCATTAAACAGCAAGGTAACACGGTTGTCTTTAATCATATTGCTCACAGAAATCAGATTAACGGTGAATTCTGGCACATATAATACATCGTATGCGAAGATTAGAGTGTGGTTTGGGATTGGGAAGGTCGCCATTGATGATTGAAAGAGGCAAGAATGAAGTGGTTGAGGATGACACGATCAGTTTTGATACGAAGATTGGGTGAATATATGTTGGTAAAATTGCCATTTGGTTCATACATTTTCCACCTCACTTTCTTTCCAAGCAATTTTCCAACCACCAAACGGGGCACTAAAGTTTCTAGAGTAAAGAAGTAAATCGGAGCTGTTTCTGGGAGTGACTAGCTGTGTAATTTGATTTTCCAAGAATAAATTTTCCAGTCAGGCGCAAAGAAACGTCATACGTAAAATGGTTGGCAGTTCTTAGCAATCAAATGATATAAGTGTCCCCATGGTGTAACTTGAAGAAATACTCTCCATGAAATTCCAAAACTCTGTAGGAGACATGTCTGTAGTTCCCAACAAAAAAGATTTTTCTAAACATAAAACCAGGACAACTCCTTGGCTCCACCTCAAAGACGCCACTTGTAGGGTACTCGTGAGCTCCAAACCCGTATTACATTACATGCAATGTACTCAGTGGCGGATCTACGTTGATTGGGGGTGCCCCCAACCAGTTTTTTTTCCATATATACTTATATAATTTATCAATTTTTACTTAATTATTAGAGTTTAATTATGCACCGTATACATAATTTAAAAATATTTTTCAATCAGACAAGTTGACAATGTTTGTTTCAATTATTTCTTTGAATTCAGTTGATTTCATTTTTTTTTTAACTTTTGTTGATTTAAATTTGATTTCAAACTCGAATGAGTATCAACTCCATTCATCGGAGTTGATGAAAATGTTTTTAACTTCAAAAAAGTATTTTTTAAAACTTTATGAATATTGGCACTCTTGTTGATGTATAATGATGTATACATGGTGGGAATTCTTTGACATAATGTTTCAAAGTTAATTTGGACGATAAAACGGTTAAGATACACTTATCTTCAAAAAAAAATATTTGTAGTGCCTCCAATCAGAAAAAATTCTGGATCCGCCACTGAATGTACTGCTTTGCAAATTGAAATCCCCATGTCAGACAAAATTTCAGAATATTCTCTACAACTATTTAGTGCTACAAGCTCCAACGAACTGCGACATATCAAACCAACCTCATATGCAGATATGATACTGTGATAGTAAGCACTTAAACAGATTAATTCATGCAAAAAAAATTACTTTCATTTTCTATTACAAGTCTTAGACACAGATATACAATTGCGTAGTACTTTGAACTGACTAATCGAAACTGTTCACCAAATAACAAAAAAAAAAAAAAACTATTTTTGCTACACAGACATTCGAGAACAAGAAATACCAAACTATGTCAACGCCCGGAGTGGAATATCCCAAATCCAAACCAGTAAAGATAGTTGTTTACAGTTGTAAAAGATCATATATATTCAGGTACAAAGAAGCTCTTCGACCTCCTCCTCCACCCTCATTGCTCTGTGCTTCGTTTGGTGAGCTTGAGCTCATAGGAAACAATTTAATTAATTCCGATATCACACTCACCTCAACCTCTTATTTAGCACACCAGAACTCAATACAACTACGTCCACACCTTCAAAAACCTCGCAAGAAGTCCCTTTAAGAAAACGCCTAAAGTAAAGAAACAAGAAAACCAAACCGAAATAAGTATCAAATTCCACATTCGAAGCTCATTACAATAATCCCACATTCCAATCACTAATCTGATAAGATCCCCAAAGTTGATTTTTTGAATTTTAAAAGTGCTCAACATTAGGTCAACAATGCTGAAAATCAAAGTTCCTTCAAGGAGCAGTAAACAAATAATAAAACGACTAAAAATCCAAGAATGAATAATTGCGGACAAGGAAATGGAGATGATAATGAATACGGGAAATACCTGAAAGTGAGAAAAGGATAGAGGATTGCGAGCAGTGTGTTGAGTGAATAGGAGAGAGAAGAGAAAGAGGGTATGTTGATTGGTGCGCTTGTCGTATGATGAGAGGCTAGTGCCACAGCGAGAGGGAGAACGGACAAAACATAACAGGACAAAACAAAAATGGGCGGGATTTTTGCCCATTATCCATTATAATCGTCCGTTAACATCTTGTTCCCGCCCGATTTGACACCTCAACTTGGGTGAAGAATCTGATTCCTATTTTTACCGTTGCTTGTTGGATCATTAGGTCATTCACGACGGACATGCTCACATACTGTACCTCTAAGTCCAGTTCCTCCAAAACCATCATCAGACGCGCGGCCGGATGATTCTTTTTATTACTTTGTACCCTGATCATCACATCCCGACCCACAACCTTCACATCCACATCAAGATCGTATATAACTGCTTCGTAGCTTGTTGATTCATCAGAACCTAATAGTCCTTCCTTACAGGATACCTTAACGCATCTTTCCGCATTAGCTCCCTCTTCAGTGCATCACATTCTCTAACAAGCCCTTGTTTCTCATCCTCAGTAGCTTGAAGTTTATTTTTTAACTCAATTATATAAGCCATTGCGTCGCCTAGTAATGACGCTTTGTCCATTTTGGATACATTCGGCACAACAGCTCTTAATGCATAGAATTTCTGATTCAATTTTTCCCTCCTCTGCCTCTCGGCTTCCACATGATTCAACGGCTCCTCCCTCCCGTTAGCGGGCTTCCTCCCTCTCTTCCGCTTCACCACCGCAACCGGTTCTTTCACGACCGACGCTTCCATATCAGAATCAAGTACTACTCCGCTATTCGACTTCATCATCCCTGAAGCTGACCACACTCTCATCTGCCTCGGGTTTCAAGAAACTCGGTATAGCTGCTGCATTTCCAGCATTTGCCGCGTTGTTTGAATTCGAAAGCCAACTCGAATCATGCCTGAGGAAACTCTGCCTTGTCTGACCCGATCACCAATTCGGATCCTCTACTTCTGGCTACATTGAGATTGAGACTAATCTGACCCGGATCCGATGACCGGCTTGAAACCGATTCATTAAATAAAACCCGAATCATGTTAATCAGCTCGGTGTTCTGATAAACCGTATCGGTCGAACCGATCTCGATCACTCCACTCGTTATCGGAACACAAACCATCGTCTGCAACCCGGAGACCTGACCCTGCCTATGCCTGGCTCGCGCCCGGTAACCCAAATCGGCAAAGAAGACGAAAACGATTGTCCAGGCAAGTCGACGTCGTTGTAAAACGATTGAGTCATCGAGACAAGAAAAAACCACTCTGTATCAGAAACCGAGTATAGAAGATATAGTATAGTAGAATAGTCATATCAAAGGTATTTATATTTTCCATGTAATTTTGTGAAAAATCATGGAAGATTGATGAATCTAATATAATGCTCTTTGATATATGGGGAAACTATGCTACGCATATGCGTTTCTGAATTTCGATTAGGGACAAAAAAAATTCCGATTAGGGACAACTAATCGTCATAGAAGTCGTTTTAAAATTATATGTGTCATTGTGGAATTATTTGAATAACATCGGTGGACAATGGGTGGTAGTTCATTGATCGACCGCTCATTCATGAAATCTTAGGATTAAAAATTCGAGATATGACTTCATCTTATTTTTTTATATTTTGTGAGAGTTTATAATATTTCATTATCGTTGTGATAGATTTGCCGTCCATTGGTATTGCTTTGTCCCGGCACATTTGCTTAAGTTCGTGAAAGAATTGATATGGTTACAAGTGCGCTTAAAGTGTTTATATGCAATATGCAGTGATAGGTTGGAAGTTGGATAGTTATGCGACTTTAATTTCATTTGGATTGAAATGTATTAGATGATATATAAAAACTTGTACATAAGTTGTAGATGTAAAACCCACAATCAAAAAAAGAAAAAGAAAAAACATCAATCAATCCCTTATAAAAGCAAATATACGAACCAAACTTAATCCAAACGACAAGGTTTATGCGATAGCGCTTAATCTCATACAGTAAAATGATTGATGTGACAACTGCTAATCTCATTCGCGATGTAATCCAAAATCGGTTGCTTGCGATAAACTCCGTCTGTCCATTAACGGTCACACTCCCAGGGCAAACAACATTTACTAGAATCTATGATTGAACGACCATAGTTCCTTGTTGTGAATATTCACTAAGGCTCCGTTAGGTTGCGGGAAAAAAGTAAGAAATTTTTTTTTAAAGAAAAATAATTTTCTCTTGTGAAAGTTGTAAGGAAAATTTGATCTCATTTTACATACTTTTTTTTATTTTTTTCATTCAAATACATATTTCATTTTCATTCAAAAAATTTCTTCAAATTTTTCTTTCCTCATTTTTTTTCTTGCAATCAAATATGACATAAATGTATTCCAGAAGAAGGCCAAACATAATGGAAAGTGAATAAAACTATTACTAGAGAAACAATATAAAATTACTTCCAAAAGCTTGCGGAGTAAACTCTTCTTTTGCATGAATACCTATCATCCTTGATCCATAAATAGCCTTTCGTTTGCATGTAATTAAAGGTGGTGTGTGGCATAAAGACTTGAGAGTGCACTACCTCGACTCTGGAAAAACACATTTCAGACTTTTAATCGAACCAGTAATTTAACATAGTAAAAGTCGGAAAGTATAAAAAAACAAGGAGAGGAGAGTACCAGCTTCATCAGCTATGATGATATAATTACTAGAAGACAAAAGTTTATCAGAATTATAGAGCTAAAGAGTAGTTTTGGTTGTAGTACCCATGACGAACAATTCACACGTACGATATTGCGCAAAGCAAAAACAAGCGCGCACACACACACTTAACTAAAAACAAGCAAAGCAAAAAATATTGTAGCTACACCACATTTATTTTTTGATTACGAAGTTTAACATGCAATGTGTTAACACGTGTATCCCATTTTTAAGTAAAGGAAAAAAAGTTTTAACACGTGTATTTATATTCACCATTTATAATTATAGTAAGATATATATGTTGACTAATTAATTAAGAATAATGAATGAGCGGGTGTTTTGATGTGTGATAAATTATGAATTTGTCTTCACGAATATTGTTGACAACCAAATTGCATATTTGATACAATCTCGGCGACTATAATAATTTCAGATTTTTAGATCTTCTAATAGCATGATGACTTCTTAGCGCGACTCTCTCAAATAGAACATTCTCCAGTACTTTCAACGTCATCATACAAATCACACGACTATGACGCAAAACATTCACTAAACAACACGTACACATAAGTGATGGAGAGAAATGCATGGCTCCTCACAAATATAGGGATAAACGCTACTCCGGAATGTTGAAACTTTCGGATTGCAATCAAGTGAGCTACATCTGTTTCCCAATGTTAAAGTACACTTAAAAAATAATGTTTAACACGCAATTATAATGAGATAAATACGTTGAGTAATTAATTAGTGGATTTTTTTATGCGTGAAAAATTATGGATTTGTGTTCAAAAGCATACTGAATGTTTTTATATGTGGTCGGACACTATAAATAGTGCACACTATATTATCGCATTAATATCTCACACAGCGATGACTGTTGCGACCCGAGTAATTGCTTTCGCAACCCTTATTGCATTGGCTCCCCTTCTTTCTGTGGCCATAGTGGTCCGCGGTCGACCGGTTAATAAGAACAGCTTCACGCTCCCACTCATTCACCGTGACGCGCCGAACTCCCCATTACATAACCCAACACACTCATATTACGAGCAAATCAGGTACGCATTGTCCCGCTCGATTTCTCGTCCTGAATTACTGTCGAAACAATTGAAAGGGATGCTCGATGCAAAGGCAATCAATAATATCATCTCGGCAGGGGGAGAATATCTCATGAATATTTCAATTGGAACGCCGCCTTTCCCTATCATGGCAATGGTGGACACTTGCAACGCTTTGACATGGACTCAATGCCAGCCTCGCGTGAGTCGTGAGGATCAACGAGCATCTCTATTCGACCCAAGAAAATCATCCACATTTGGACTCGATTCTCGTTTTGCTCCCCGTCCGAGATAGTATCCAGATGGGTATATAAGAGGGTCTGAATGGACACGGGTGGTCTCGTACAACAAATTATACTCTATTGATGGTCCAATAGGTCGCGATACAATCACTCTTGGAGAAGTGTTCAGGTTTAAGAAGATGACATTCGGATGCAAGTTTAGCAAGCAGGGGGGACATTTGACTCAATCGGATCAGAAGTTTTCGGCTTCGGATACAATCCTTTAACCATCATTAGCGCACAATTCTCCTACTGCCTAACTCCGTTATCCAAGGACGAAACAGATTCCAGCAAGATTCATGTTGGAGAAAACTCTATTGTATCCTCCGGTGACGATGTTGTTTCCTCACACCTGATGAGCTCCGATGGTGATGCTTATTATCTAAACCTCCAAGTGATAACGGTTGGCAAACAAAGAGTCACATTTCCATCCACCGAATGGAAAAGCAACATTATCATTGATTTGGGCACGCCAGTGCTAATGCTTCCATCAACATTCTATGAAGCCGTAGAAACTGAAATTCGAAATCAAGTAAATGCTGAGCCAGTACGTGATCCGTCGAATCAACTTAAATTATGCTACCATCTAGATGGATTTAAACCACCAGAATTAGTTTCAAATTTCATGGGAGGAAATGTCAAATTAAACCACTTCAATGCATGGTTGGCTATATCCGACAATGTCTTGTGTTTCGCTGCGGCTCCATCGAGTATCGGAATTTACGGAAATTTGGCACAGAGAAATTTTTGGGTTGAGTATGATTTTGATGACGCTAAAGTTTCGTTTAAACCTGCTAACTGCGGTGCGTAAAATTATATGGCTACGTTGGATCAAAAAAATAAAATACAAATAAAAATACAAATAAATAACAAAATGTATGGATTCATCTGTTAATATGCCAATAATTTAATGTATGTATTCATCTGTTATAAAGCCAATAAAACAATTGTTGCATTATACCAATATATATGTTTTTGATCATATGAGCGCAATTCCTTAATCATATTATGCTACTCTTTTCGTACACTGTGCTACCAGCTCATGTTTGTCAAAATGTCAATCTGCTGCAGTTTCCTCAGCACGACCTAGCTGAAGAAGCGGCATATCCTCGGACGGAATTTTTATTTTTAAATGGAGGTTATTGGGATATCCCCGGCTTAGTTGTCATCCCTTACTTTTAGACCTGGGCTACGGTGCCGTGTTGCTCTACACAAGAATAGTGGTTCCCTCAAGGCTATAAATTTGGCAGCTTTAGACCTACTGCCGCAAGCCTTGTCCTCTGGTACTTACTTGCATCTTAACCTTGTTTGTAGTTGTGAATGTAGTGTTTGCTGTTGATTTTGTTTAGTGTGAAGAAGGTTGGTATCCAGTAGCTTGATTGTTTGGCTTCCATGTCCAGAATCTGTTTTTTTTTTTTTTTTCCATTAGATGTCGGGCGAGGGCTGTCATTATAATTTATAGGAATCACAATATGAGAATGAATTTACCTCTGTGCGGTCGCTTTTTGAGGTTAACTTGTGAGAAGTGTTCAAAATACAGACCCAATGTAATGTGTTTTAGTATACTTATTCGTGGGGAATTCGCTTGATAGTTTTAGTAAAGCTGGAATAAAAATTAGCGAAATTGTTATGCTTTTTTTTATCAGTTTGTTCGTATTATTGATTTGCTGCAGAGTCTAAGTTTTGATCACCCTATGTTTTTAGATCGCAAATTGAACTGGAGAGAGTGTTGCCGCTTTCTGGTGTCGAGGATCTACAAAGAACAAGTATTCGGAACTTTCTGTGATTTGTAACTCAAAGTTTAGCTTAACGCTGTGGTTTCTGGTTTTGATATAAATAATTATAATTTTTTTTAAATAATTCAGTTTTCCAACAATATTTGGAAAATTGAGCCCGAAGGATGCTCTAAAACATACACCCGTTGTCCGATTTCTTTTGAACGATGAGACCAAATTAGATTAGTGAAGGGAGCCGAGGGAACTAAGCTTTCATGGTTACACGCTCATAGTAAAAATTGCATTCATACAGAAGAAGAAAACAGAACAGCAGACCCGCTTATCCTGGGAAGTCCTTAACATTTGATTTACTTCAGTACAAAATATGTTGGGTCAGTGACGCCTTCCTTATATCACCATGCACGACTTAAGCACCGCGGCGTAATTGACTCCACGAGCATTGCGACTCGACACACACTTCCCACCCCACTGCAAGGGGGAAGGAAGAATCACCAAGCTTCTCACCGCTCTTTAAAATCACATGACACTTCTGCATAAAAATTTTCTACTTTCAATTTTATTTTAGTCTGCAAGTTCAACAACTTGCATGCAAGCAAACTTGTCTCAGAAAATGCTTTCAAAATTTAGTTCTACCTTTCCTCCAAGGTTCACAATACAGTATTTTCCCTGTACATAACTTTCCACACTCTGGTCGTGCTCAAAGCTTAGTATCGCGAGCCTGAGGTATGAAAGAAAGGAAAAAAAAAAATCGGTTCAACACTCAGATCCCCTGACCAAATTCCAGAGTATTTAATCCAGGAAAGAAAGCAAGTATATGTGTAACAGATCACCGGAGGAGTGGTGATATGACGGATCAACTTTGGATTTGCTGCGCTGCTGCAGGAGCTAGTGAGTATAGCTTGGTAAGTTGAGGATGGAGGGAGGAGTTCAGCTTGGGGAAATGAGTTGTTTAACGTCACATCTAATATCAAATCCTGGTCTGGATTGTCATCATCATACTGGAATGAATCAGTTGTGTGGGAGCTGTTGTTTGGAGGCATTTCAAACAAACCTATGGGATCATTGCAAAAGGCAGTCCTTTCCAGTGGTGCTTTGTTTTCATCCATATCCTCTATGCTCACCCTCTTTGGACACTTCATAGTACTTGTTGCATCTGGAAAGTTAAAACATCATAAGCAATAAATTGGAAAAGAATTTTACAATGTCCTATAGGCTGATCGGTATGAAATAAGTATGCCATGCTCTCATCTTGTTCAAACTTTCAACGAATTAAACATGACTAACATTTTATAACTGAGAAAGGATAGCAGGCTTACAAAATCGCATCCAAGGAAGCAAACATCTAGTAATTATGCATTCTCGATAAAAGTTTTTCTCACCAGGAACATCAGTGTTTGATTCATCACGCTGTCTCTTCTTGATAGCAATTTTGTTAGTGGGAACTCCATTAGGCATACCAGGAACCGCATAAGAAGTGAGACAATCTTTAGGCTTCTGAGACAAAAGATTTGAAGCTCAATGTTAAAATGAGATATGATGACTCTCCTTTTCTTTTTTTGCAATGCAATCAGTGTGGTGTAAACCTTCAGAAGGTTATAATGCTCCACCCACTTCGATTTTGTTAAATTTGATACAGCAAACCTCCTCAATGTCTTACAATCTTCCACGTTAACCTCCTTAATGATTTGTGATTGTGTGTGTGCCGATTTTTCTGCATGCGTGAGGGTGTTATTCCCAACAGGATGAAGCCCTATCATTGGGACTGATGGCTGTCAGGGGTCTCTCAAATGGGGCAGGTCTTAGTGCTTGTCGGTAAAGATCGAAATAAAAATTTCATTTCTTGTCGTTTGCCATTGTTGAGGGAGAAAGAAAATATACTTGGGGCTAGTTTCTCAATAAACTCATGCTAGATATTGGTGAAGTTGCTCCTATGTTCATGCCTAAACAAAAGGTAAACGTGCATGTATAGCCAAATATGGGGTGAATGGATTAGGAACTACCTATATCTTTGTGTGAATGGAGTAGGAACTATCTTATTGAGAAGTTCAATGAAAAGCGTGCATGTATAGCCAAATATGAAAGTCAATTTACTCCAAACGCAACCATACAGTGTGAAACTGCCAAGTTTGATTCCATTCAAACATGTAGATGCATCTGAGGTGGAGGGAATAGCTAGCGTTGAAGACTAGAAGTAATGCAGTATGGAAAGACTTACGTTTGAACAAAAAACATGCGATTGCTTTAAATGGAATATTACGAGCATACCTTGCGCTCATGTTGTATGCTGCATTCACAAACTCCGCCGAGATGCAATAGAAGATTTTGTTGATTCTTATTACTGGATGGATACATACATGAAAGCTTTTAAAGGGCGGGTTCAATGCAATGCCAGAGAAAGATTTGTATGTAGAAACTGAAAAGGTACCACCAGATCCAGTGGCAGAGTCAAGAAATAAAATGAGGGGCGATAACATTTGCACATCTTGATGTTGTTTGGCTACTTCTTGGTGTCAAAGGAACAAACAAGACAACCTTGAACTCAAGCTGCCCCTCAACAGAGAAGTGCTTTACAGTCAGGTGCTCGTCCCAGTCATTGGTGAGACTCTTGTAGAAATCTGCATACTCTTCCTTGGTGATTTCCTCATTCAAATAGGCTTCTGCTTGTTAACCAAAGATCATTCATGGGAAAATTCCTTGATCATCTTCTTTTTCCTCTCTTCCTTCTCTTAATCCTCGTCTACATCCTCCACCTTACCTTCTTCAACCTTCTTCTCTTCCTCATCCTCATCCTCATCATCTGAAATCTATTTCTCAGAGGTTTTTTCAATCCAAAGGGAGATGGGGTAGCTGATGAACTCATAGTGTTCTTGACGAGATCCTTGAGACGACGCTCCTCAAGATACTCAAGCTCGTTGGTTCCTCTTCTAAGACCCTCATTGGAAACATCCATGGTTAATGTAAAAGAACCACAGGCCTGAGACTCCCATACATATTGCTCATCTTCATTGTGCTTTTTTGTCACAATAACCTTCTCCGCTACAAGATAAGTTGTGAAGAAACCAACACCAAACTGTCCAATCACGCTAACATCATCTCCCGCAGCAATAGCTTCTGTGAATTCCTTGGTACCAGAGCTGGCAATGGTACCAAGATTGTTCACCAATCTGACACAGAACTGGAACACAACAACATTAGTGGAAGTACTTTTCAGTTCTCACCATATACATTTAAACTCACACATGTGCACAAAACAGTTCATAAGAACTGAAAGCTAAATGCGAAAACTTACCAGATTTTGTCATCCCAATACCACTGTCAATAAGAGTCAAAGTATTGTTGGCACTTGGTAGCACCATGTGTGTGAGAATTCCGAGTCCACCAACAGAACTGAAACAAGTTCAACATCTAAATTCTCATACACAAAACTGAAACAACAGACAAGTTCGCAACGATTTCATATAAATAAATAAAAACATGAAGCAGCCAAATAGGTACATTGGAAGCAACGGGAGGAGTAGGCTTTACACGCTTGTTCCCACAGCGGACGAGGAAGCAATCGCTTCCTGAACAGAAACCACCTATACACACTAGAAGTGATAATTTTAGAGGCAGGGTCGATAATCTTCGACACGGCGACACGGCTAGGGTACCTTACCTTGAGAAAACGTGGACGGTCGCAGGAAATAGGAAACCAAACGGTTTCACAATTCACATCAACGACTGTCGGCTGAGGAAGGACGACTGACGGGGTGCGAAAATCCAGTCTCAGTGGTCAGTGTGTGAATGAGAACTGTGACGACCGGCTGACAGTTGAGGGGGCAGAAGGCGAGGAATGACGAATTGTGGGGGCAGAAGGGCGAAGGCTCTCTGAAAAAATTAATCTCAGGGTGGGCCAAAGCCCACTCTCGGCTTGCTTTGGCTCCGCCCCTGACCAGATCCACCAAAGATTGTGTTGGGTTGAGCTCCCAACTATGTGTTAATGGCCCAATTTTAGAGGATAAGTTCTAAAACCCTATAAAAATGCAGCTAGGGTTTTATTATCAAATACACAAATCATGAGAGTAGTGAAGGGGGCAGCCGACGCAGGTCTGATGTTTTCATCGATCGGAGGTTCAAATCTTGTCCAATCGATTTGAAATTTTAACAGGAATTTAAAGACTCTTGAAGCTTCAATGTGAACGGTGGAGCTCGAATTCCAACGGTTATATATGGATTTATGAGTTTCGAATCAAACTGCTGTTTTTGATGATTTTCTCGCATTTTTGTTCCTCGATTTTCAATCTAGTGCCTTCATAGTGTTGTTAAGGGCTAGATATCATTGTAGTGCTACTGAATTATGTATTTGTACTCTCAATTTGGTGTTAGTGGAGTTGGTTGGATCAAAGGGTCTCTTGGTTTTTTACTCTTTCAAATTGAAAGGGTTTTCCACGTTAAAATCTTGTGTCTCTTGTCGTATATTTTTGTGGTTGGATCATCTTGTTGGTTGATGTTGTTCTTTGGAATATTTGTTTGATGCTCCTCACAGATTCTTTCAAGAGAGAAAGGTGTTGATCCTAGGCACACACTTATTTTTGTTCTTTCCTTTCCCAACAGATTGTTATTCAACCAGGGCGTTCAAAAGAAAATGCAAGATGTAGGAGAGCGGGTGAAGAAGTTCCTAGTTGCAATTATAGTACTCGCAAGAGGATTCATGTGGAGGCTGTAAAGGGAAACTGCAGTAATTGCCATCAACCTGGTCATAAAAGAAGAACTTGTAAAAATGACACAATATTCCATCTCCTAAGCCGTCAACAAACCAAACTGAAAGAAGACCAATCAATCTAAACAAAAGTGATCTTCAGATCTCAGACAAGGATATATAAGAAGAAGGTAACTATTTTTTCTATATTATAAAGTGAACTTGTTTTAGGTACAATATTAACTGGGTAATTCTAAAATGTTTTAAGGCACCAGCCCGCATCTGCACCTGCTATTCCTTAGTTTGTCGATGAAAAAGTTGGTGTTTTGAATGTCTTTAGAGGTGAAGATGATGTGTATGATTTTATTATAACCGGCTGCAGTTATCCGGTGAGTAAAATCGTTTAAATGCTAGGAATTAATGGAAATATAGTGCAACTAAAAGGATATGAATTCATTCCTAACAAACTGAGGGGAATGAGACATTAGCATCACAAGACTGA
>JAWWMW010078338.1:0-13183 GCA_035048345.1 Echeveria elegans
CTCTCTTTCATACTTTATTCTCCACTCACTTACCTTTATATTATTTTCTCTCTCACACTATCATTATTTCTTAAATTCCGTGATAACTACCAAATATACACAACAAATGAGAACGGAGGAAGTACTATATAACGATGCAGGTCAAGTATTTCGTCATCATACAGAAAGTAAAAATATTAAACTGAATTTTGAACATCAAAGTAATAAGAATATTTTAAAGTGATTTTTATCGTGGTTCTTGTTGTGAAGTAGTAGTATCTGTATGTGCACCATTAAAATTATAATATTACTTAAAACTATTTTTTATTTAAATCTGTACGTGATAACTTTATTTAATTTAAATCTACCAAGTTGAGACTTTTTAAATTTTGCAAAAAAAAAAAAAACAGAGATGGAATAAACGACGAGGTTAAGTCTTGTTTGGCATACATGAATATTGATTAGCTACTAATCCAGACTTTATGCAAGTAAACAAGATCAATATGGATACAACCAAATAAAGACCTGCCAGTGTAAGCCATTATTCTCGAACCCCTGAACTTACCAAAATATAACAAAATCAGATCCTTCAACATTTTCATTTCATACAAACCCCAAACTAATTTTTTTTTCTCCTCTTTTTTATAAGGCTTCGTTTAGGTGCGAAAAAATATGAAGATTTTTTTTTTTTTAAATGTTTTTTTCATGAGAAAGTTGTAAAGAAAATTTGATCTCATTTTGTCTATTTTTTATTATTATTTTCCTTACAATCAAATACACATTTCATTTTCACTCAATTTTTTTTATTCTTTTTTTCCCGCAACCAAACGGACCTAAGGAAAACCCCAAACTAGTCACTTATTAATAAGTTGTGTTGTCCGCATTGTTTTTTTTTTGTCCAAAACAAAAATTCATCTCTCCTGTTCTAACATTCATCACAAATACTAGAACTCGTCAATAATAATATTATCCAGCGATCCACGTTAGAGGTGGCAAAATAATCCGTTGGATTAAAAAAAATCCAATGGATTAAAGAAAATCCAATGGATTAAAGAAATCTAATTGATTAAATGGATTCAACTCAATCCGTTTAGATCATTTAATCCAATTACATGTACTATTATATAGATTGTATCATTTAATTCATTCAAAATCCATTAATAATCTAACTAGTCAATCCATTTTGACACCTCTAATTCACGAAGTTCGAAATATCTCACATGAGCTTCTTTACAGATAAATTCATTTTTAATGAGAGTTTTATAGAGATTGTAACGCTCTCAAAATGAGTTATCCATCAAAATAAATTTAGTATTTGAGAGTTTCTATAAATAAAATTTGTTTAATTTTAGTTGAGGACATTTTGCAAGATGATATTTTAATTTTGAAAATTAAAGACAATTTAAAGTAAAAAGAAAACACAGGCTGTCCACACAAACACAAAACGGGGTCCCAAAGACGCGCATAGCGATGACTTTTTGTTTGTATTAAAAGCTGTAAAACGTCAAACTCTACCTTACAGGCCACAACCCACTACGTAAAATCAATCGCACCCGTCCATATCCGAATCCAACGGCTTTAAATCAATCTCTTGACTTTAATCTAGTCAAACAAAACAATAAAGCCCTACACGTGGTTTCTTTGGATTGGCTGTTTTTTGTTTAGTCGTCTCTTTCATTATCATCGAGTTTGACCTACAGTAGGTTTTGATGCTCTGTTTTTCTCGCCTTTATATTCAACCATTTCCTCTTCGCCTTCGATCAAGACTCATTCAACTGTCCTCCATACGAGTTTACTTTAGTTGTTTTCAACGGTTAGAAATTCAGGGCTGACCGATGGCGGTGGAGTTGATGATGGGGTACAGAGCAGCAGATACTAATTTACCGGCGAGAATGGAGGAAGCTGCTTCTGCCGGATTGAAGAGCGTGGAGCAGCTTATACGCTTGCTCTCACAGCAGCAACAACAACAAAAAGATCATAGCGACGTTAGTAGCGCTAGTTTCATGAGTTTTAACGGGTATAGGAAAACAGAGCCGTCGGATTTGGACTACAGAGCCGTTGCCGACGTGGCGGTGCATAAGTTTAAGAAGATGATTTCGATTCTGGATCGATCCCGAACCGGCCACGCGAGGTTCAGACGCGCTCCAGTCGTACCGAAATCTGTAGATTTGGAGAAAGATGCGAGTTTGAAATTTAGTAAAACAGAGGAAAACCAGAGCGTTGCTGATGTTAGAACTTCAACAATCAAAACGGCGCCGCAGCAGCCTCAGCGACAGCAGCTTCTGCCTCCTCTTCCGAAAATGCATCACGCTTCTAAGGATTCAATGGCAACCATTAGCTTCTCGGCTGCGAGCTCGTTCGTATCCGAGCTGAGCGCTGGACAATCGATGTCGTCCGGATTCCAATTCACACAAGTTTCTCAATCGTCCGGAAAGCCACCTCTTTCGTTGAAGAGGAGGAAGTGTACAAGCTCGATAGATCGCTCCGCCGGTTGCGGCGGCGGCAGCTCCCACTCCCGATGCCATTGCTCCAAAAAAAGGTACTATTTTTTTATATAATAATTGAATCTCCACCGATTCAAAATCTGAAAATTTGCTATGAATCTCTGACGATGTGAAAATTTGATACGTTTTCAGAAAATCTCGGATGAAGAGGGTAGTCCGTGTTCCTTCAATCAGTCTCAAATTCGCCGCCGATATTCCACCGGACGAGTACTCATGGAGAAAATACGGTCAAAAGCCGATCAAAGGCACCCCACATCCTCGGTATGAATCCGACTCAGTTTTTCTATTTCTGATTTTTTCAGTTGACTTTTTGTTTACAATGATTCAACCTTTCAATCCCCAAATTGCAAACATCTAGTGTTTGATTTTACAAGATGTGAATCTGAAATGATTGCAGGGGTTATTATAAATGCAGTAGCGTGAGAGGGTGTCCGGCAAGGAAGCATGTAGAGAGAGCTATTGACGATCCGACGGATGTGATCGTGACGTATGACGGCGAGCATAACCACGCGCTTCGGACAATGAAGGAGATGGAGATGGGTGCTGCCGGACTTGTCGTTGAATCGAGATAGTGATGATTAAAAGAAATCAGAAATCTTTTTTTATGATGCTCTGTTTTTTTTGGGATGTGGTGGAATGGATTGGACGGTTGAAATTGAATCTGAAGATGAGACTGTGAAATGGAGAATTCGTGATGTGTACAGAAAATTGGGAAAATGTATAAAAGTCAATGGTTTTTTTGGGTTCTTTTCATTTCTTAATACATTTTTCAATGCTATAATTAAAAAAACATCTAGTTATTCTAATTTTAAAGGTACAATATATATTTATTGGGGGTAGGAGGGACGAGCGACGCTCCCCATCTCTCCTCCCGGTAACATCTTCTCCACCGACTCTTTCATCCGCTCCTCCATCTATTCGCCATCTCTCCTCCCAACGATAATATCGATCAAATCTAGATCTAAAACGACGGATTGGACTTTGTTGGTTTCTTTAAGTAGATTGCAATTCTGTATGGATATGATGAGGATTTGGCAGCGATGATAACATGGATCTGATGAGGATTTGACAGCAGGTTGCGTTTCTTTCTGGTGAAGCGTTGTTTAACTGAGCGACTCACAGGCCGAAGAATGTTGTAATGGATATGGGAACTACTGAGGAGTTCATAAGGTCTTACATGGCGTTGTTTGATGCTTGTCCGTATTCAAAGTTTGTATTTTTGACGGCAAATCAGGGATTCTAGAGGCGATCGAGAAGGTGCAGAAGATTCATATAGTGGATTTGAGAATGGCCAGGGAATGGAGTGGGCTCACTATTTTAGGCTTCGATGACGGGTGTTGGGTTGCGGACGGTGGTTCGATATGGTGAAATTAGAATGACTTTTTGCTGTTATATGTTACTCCTTTAACGTGGAATCCAGTTACGAATTTCTCTCTTCATTTATTTGCGGTGCAATTCTGTAGAGGGTTAGAGGTCTCTATTTTAAGCATATAGTGATTCTGTATAGGGTTAGAGGTCTCTATTTTAAGCATATTCTGTAGAGGGTTAGAGGTCTCTTCGTGTTCGATATGGTGAAGAATATTTCTTAGGTATTTGTTTTTGCGGAGGCAAGTTGCATTTTGATAAAGCAACTAGTAAGACTTTTTGATAGAGTTTATAGTGGAGAAAGACATTGGCGGATACGTTTCACTTTTGGAGAACTCGAAGAATGGGTGGATGAGCATGAGATGAGGTGAGTGAATGGCAAATTTAATTTTAATGGAAACATGAAAGTGACTTGATTTGTTCCTACTAAACAAAGCAACAACAAGAAGAAGAACACTATGGGGATATTTAATCAAATATATTGCGGAATTCAATCCGGAATACTTGCCATGGTTCACCTTTTAAAAATGGGAAAAAAGCAAATGCCATGTGAGATACTCCCTCCGTCCTGAAATGATCTTCCTATTTGAGTTGATGACACGATAATAAAGAAATAATAAGAGTGTGAGAGTAAAAATAAGAGAAAAGTAAGTAAGAAAAAAATAAAGTAGGAAAGAGAGTGTATTGTGAGAGTAAATTAATTGTCATAAAAGGAAATAGGAAGAACTTTAGGGGACACTCGAGTATGAAAGTAGGAAGAACAAAAGAGGACAGAGAGAGTAGAAGACAGAGAGGAGGAGTTTGAATGTTTGATTGATTTTATGTGAAGGTCAATGTCATGTTATTGTGAGTTTTGTGTTTTGTGGTATGGTTGGGAGTTAGGTTTGGTTTGATACCTGTTCACATATCTAACACTTATTTTCCTCACCTGCAACCTAAACACACACATCATCACCATCATTCATAGCCATGGATAAATGTAGATGCTGCCTCCTAACATGAAATGCATGTTTGACTTGTCGCTTGGCTCTCATTCGATCACACAACATAAAATAAATAAATAAATAACAATGTTTTATTGATTTGTTTGTTTATCATCACATCTTTACGTACATGGCCAAATCATATTTTGACTTTTAAAGTATGAAACATTATGCCATGTATGCCATCACCAGTTAATGTGTTTACATTAAGATTACAAGACTTGCTTGTCTTGTGCAACCGATTTCTTCAAGCAACTTCTGGAATTAGTAACTTATTAACATAACCCACGACCTTAAATATGTCGTAAGGTTATGTTATGCCGATCCTGTGGGAGACCAAACAGCGAAAACCAAGAAATGGTCAATCTCACTTTGAAACGAAAATTATACACATTTAAGGTTTAAGAACTACTATTCCACTAATCTTATCCATAAATCCAAGTTTAAGAACTTAACGGTTTTCAATTTTGTGTGCTGTTCAAGAGACATGCTAACAACTGGTGCCTTACTGTTTTGCAAACATTTCAAATGATGTGTGAAATACTCAAATCAGCCCTTTTTGTTCATGGGACTCAGCTCAGCCTTGGGAAACTTGCGTTATTTTGAGTATGTTTCAGTTTAGGATAACATTTTAACTTGGGATAACTGGAATGCGTTCAATGTTGCAAGGGAGAGAAGTGTAGAACCTAAAGTTGCTGGCTAATATTGTCATGTTTGTATGCCTACAAGAATATCCTAATAAAAACAAGTAGAACGATCTTGAAATCCTTCATGACGAAGCTCGAATGATATAATTTTGAAATCTGTCCGCGCCGCACCGCCCAACCGTCGCTCTCACTCATCATCCGTAAGTTTTCTCCGTTATTTGAAATTGATATTATTGAATTGATTGTTGATATTTGTTGAATTGATACTAATTGAATTTGAAATTGATATTGTTGAATTGATTGTTGATATTCGTTGAATTGATACTTGTTGAATTTGAATTTGAAATTGATATTGTTGAATTGATTGTTGATACTCGTCATGGAACACGCCCGCCACGAGACATGGGAGACGTTTCCGAGTCTGGTGAGGATCTGTCAGACGCACAGTGTGATGAGGCCGAGGCACCGCATACCCGGAGCTCGGAGAGAACTGAGTCAGACTCGATCGACTTCGACACTCTTATGGGTCTCGATTTATCTCCATTGGCGGGCCTGAGTGGTACGAGCCCTTCGACCGAGACAGATGCCGCCACATCGCCGATTAGAGGTATTCAAGCAGATCGTTCAGTACGGACCCTCGATCCCAACGCAATTTGGGATCTGAGCTTGACCGACTGGAGGTTTTTTTATATTTTTAAATATTTATTTTCAAACTGTTTCATAAATTAATTCGACTGTTTGTTTAATTTGTAGGTTGGAGCCCAGCCATAAGGTGGAGTACTGGGCTACTCACATTTTCACCTCCCAGCCAGATGCGCACGTCCCGAGGTTTTAGGATGCCAATAGTGCGTCTCGAGACTGTTAGTTTGCGTCATGGGAGGGTATATTAATTTTTTGTTATTTTAAGTACATATTTAATTTTTATTTTGACTAACTATTTTTATTGTTTCAGACGCACTTCCGTTGGGATGAGTCAGCGAAAGGTATGGGCGCAGCTGAGGTCCAGAAGAGGTGGGATAAGCAAGTAGCGAAGCGGTACAACGACGTCCTCCACAAGGCTCGAGTGGCGGGGAAGAAGGCAACTTGGATAGATCATCCAAGTTGGGATCGGTGGATGACGCAATAGAGTACGCCTGAGTATCAGGCATTGCGGCAGCGGCAAAGGCAGGAGGCAAATCGAAAGTCGCACCAAAGTCGCACGGTATGTATTAATTAAATAATTTCCTTTTCGATTAAAAATTTTAAATTTATTTAATTATTTAATGTTTTATTTTATTTGTAGGAGCTCCGGCTCGGGAGGTCAGTAACGCCTCACAAGTTAATGATCCACACTCACGCACGCGCGTCAGAGCGTATTCAGTAAGTGGATCGGTGTTCCCAAGAGATAGCAGTCAGTTGCATAACTTTAAATAGTTTTCAATCAATTATTTTTTAGTTATTATTCATTATTTTAATAATTATTTAACATGTTTTAGGTCCGGACTATGAAGATCATCACCCAGAGAAGCAGTCAGTCTGAGACGTCGCTGTCATTTCAGAAATCCTACGACGCGTACTTCGAAATTATGGACGAGAATGACCCGACTGGACTGATGCAGTATTCGAAGTTGGTGAAGCAGCACCCTCTACATCTATAGCGTTCTGTCCCTTTGGTTTTGTATCAAGTTAATCCAGCTCATGCTCATCCCCAAGGCTAACGGTTAATTTGTGGCCATCATTACACATTAATTTTTTCAGACTACAAACTAAATACTTGGGACATGTTTGGTTCATGAAAATATGGAATGATGGAAGGAAATAATAATAAATATTATGGCGCATCTTTTGATGTGTCATAGCATAAAGTCCCGTCTTTCATGGGTACCCCAAAACTATTTTCTTCTTTAACAAGCCAAAATCTCAAACCTTACAATTCATCCAAGTGTCATATATAACCACTATCCACCTGTATTCTCAAAGAAGAGTAGAAAGTCGCCAAGAAGGACACCAATGTTTTGACCACCTAGGCTTGGAATGATCCAGCCACTTTTGTGATTGAGGTTGTAGTTCTTTAACTGAATTTACCAATTTCTTTCTTCTTCTTTATCAACTTTTGGCTATGGTACACGAATGAATCCATAATTCCAGACACAGTAAAGATACCTGAGAAGCAGAAATTCTACCATCATGAACAGGCTTAGCTTATACCATGTGGCAAGGGTTAAAAGCAACAATGATATATGCTGTTCATTTCCTGATTATGGAGTCC
Source organism: Echeveria elegans (assembly GCA_035048345.1). Lineage (NCBI taxonomy): Eukaryota > Viridiplantae > Streptophyta > Magnoliopsida > Saxifragales > Crassulaceae > Echeveria > Echeveria elegans. Next base: position 7,727 of record JAWWMW010078338.1, read on the forward strand.
TACAAAACCATGTCAATGAGAAGATATACCTCCAACAATGGCGCAAACATTTGTAAGGAAATGTAGAAATGAAATATGTTGCTCAGTGAACGTCACCTGCCAAAAACAGAGGAACAGACTAATGAACTTGGCTTTTATATATGCTTACCATCAGTTTTATGCTGAGAAATGAGTTAGATTCAACTGTTTTTCATTATCATTCAACACCAAGCTGAAGACACGCTGGAGTATCCGACCTTTATCGGAGAGAGATCATAAATGAAGAAAATCCCAGGAACAGCCCGTAACAGACCAACTTCAGCACCCATAAAATGTTCCGTCACAGAGAACTGCAAGAAGCAAAGAGACAGAGTGCCATTACTATGGAGTATAAACATTACTTATATAAATGTCACAATCACAAGAACAACAAAATAAACCACTGAAACTCCCAAATAGTTGCTCACCTGATTTGACTGGATAGGATGCCCATTGACATCTGTATACACAGTAGGCACGACCTGTATAATAGAAGTACCTTACATTTTATCCACTAAGATGAGAATATGTGAAGCTGTGACAAGACTATCACAGTAGAAGAGTAGACTCTTTCCCCATTCACATGTAAGGCCAGACAAAACATTCATTCAACACAATATCGTATCCATTATGTTTACAGCTTCAAATTGACCCAAAACTGCGAATGTCCTAACTTCATGAGAATACCTGAGTAAAATTTATTTACAAAAATATAATAAAATGTAGGTTTCTTAGATGGATACCTTGATGAAGTACTGATACATTCCACTTGGAGTGTGCTGTGTCCATTGTACACTGAGTTTACATTTGGAAAGATTTTTTTTTAGTAAATGAATGAATAAAGTTCATATAACGACCATCAAGTACTGCAATCTGTAGTCATACTGAGACTCAGGAATACCCGTCTAATGGATTGACAATGCCAGGGAAATAATGTCCAAATGAAAGTTTATTTATTTTGTGGGTTACCTGCATAGTTTAATAATGAGGGCGATTAATAGTTATGTGTATAACTTCTTTGCAAAGAAGGTCGGAGAAGTATGACTTACATTAAAACTATCCTTTTGAAAAGTCTTGATATCATGAACATGCATATTAGAATGTTGAAAACTTTTTCCGGGCGCGAAATGGAAATTTCCTGCTACTTTATTGACTTCTAAGAATCCATAAAGGTTGCAACCTTCACCATCTTCTTCTTTAATCCTTTGAAGGAAACCTTCTCGTTTGCACTAAAAGTATGCCAAAGATGCTCGTCTAAGTAATCAAAATAATCACAAGGTGCGTAAATTCATAATATGAAATATAGTCAGAATTTATCATACTGGCACTATCTAAATGGGAACATAATGTTTTGGATGGACTTCAAAACTTATCATAAACATCAGAGAACAATTTACTGTCAGAACCAATGGATTCTCTTATGTCACGTCCTCGAGTTGGATCCTCAAATATAATATCAAGCATTGACTTAACTTGTTAAGGACTTCATCGAACAATTATCAATACATTAATCAATGAATATTCACAACTACAGGAATGTGGCTCAACCAACCTGGTCAATTGAATCTGGATCTGATAAAGCCCAACCTTTCTTTCGATATGCTTCACGAACATCTTCACATGTGTTACAACAATGATCATCTGCCTACAACAACAAGAGGTAAGAACCATTCCTAAGAAACTAAGTTTGGAAATCAATAATATATATTCATGTACACTCCTCTAAAGATTAATTCATACACTCTTATACCCAAGGAGACATGAACCTCTATCATACAGTGTTGCATCTTCCATCTTCCCTCATCTATTATTGGCCGACTACCACTCTACCTGCCTAAGAAGTCATATGAAGGGATCCTTGTTTCTAAAAGGTTCAAGACGTCCCAAAAAAGACAACAAGACAATGCATAACACTGCCAATTATGATCCCTTTCAAGTCAATGTACATAAGGTGCTCATTTATAAACTTCAAAGTAATGAAAACCCACCAAAAACCCAACATTCAGTTACTATTACTGGTGAGGATCAGTACTACTATATTGGATTCATTGGGAACAGTAACATAACCGAAGGCTTAAGAGGCTTAACGAGTGGGATAGTAAACATGAAAACACCATGTATAAAGAAATTAAAGATATGGATGCATACTGTGTCAGCACCGTAGCATGAACCGCAATACGTCTCATTATGCTCAAGTCTACCACCATGCTTCTGTAACGGATTTTCTAACTGCAGCACGTAAAGAAACAGTTGTTATATATCAAAGAAAAGTTTAACTCCTACTAATTAGGCCACTGTTTGGATTCGACTTAATTTATAACAAAAGTGTCAACGTTTTGTGTCATCAAGTGATATGGAGAAATTTGAGTTGTATTTCTATGGACGATTACCCACCTTGGGAGCTCCAATACCATCTTTTCTTGTCTCTATGAGATTCCCTTGAGGGTCTAATCTATTCTTTATTATATCATGTCTCTGCGTACAAAAAATACCATAAAAATCAGTCCCGTTAGTAGTTAGTAAATAGTAATTAGTATACCAGATGCACGAAATAAATCAGTTGTCAGCTAAAGATACAGGATCAGTACATACCACATCAAGATGTTCTTCTCCACTGATATCCATAGCATCAACACTAATCATGGAACATGCAAGTGCTGGAAACGTGATATCAAACTGCATATTTACATATGAAACATAAGAAAGTTGAATGAAAATCCAGAAAAGCTGCAATCTAATTAAAAGTTAGCAACAATTGCTGGGTAACATTAATCCTGGCAGTAGACGCAGCAGAAATTTGTATCCTGGGTGAGCCCATTGGAGCAAGAAGTCGATATAGATGTCCATTCTTACATCTATCAAGACGTTTACCATAAATTCAACATGGTACTTAATTGTCTAGACTTGATGTAAGAACTTCTCCTTTCCGAAGTTAAAATGGTAATGATATATCTTAACTTAGGAAATTCAGCACGTATACTAAAGTATACATAATTTCTTACTGCAAGCATAAATGCCATATTGATACCAAGTCGCAACAAAAACACAAATAATTAACGAATTAAAAGTAGAAAACCTAATGAATACTTTACATTGATTTTCAGTTGCTCTCCCCTTGACGTGTCAACAATCAGCTTTGTTTCAGTAACAGCATGAAGATACAACCCTGCAAACAGTAACATTCAGCCAACTATAGAAATAATGTACACAAAAGTGTATGTACATTGCATAGTATAAAACTAACAAACCAGTTCAACAATAAGCAAAAGGTTCAAAAAAATCCTTCACATGGATCCCAAACTCACACATCGTCAACATACCTTTTCTACCTCAGAATGACACTCTGAATATGAGGAACTTCTAAAAATGAATTCCAGATACTTTATACTTACAAGCAAAGCAATGCATTATTGAGAAATCAAGTTATCTAAACCCTAGCAAAACTCAGTATGCAAAATTTAAATCAATAAAACATAATGAAGTTATTTCAATATCCAATTGCAAATCAAAAAGCAAATGAAGCGGCCGATCGAAATCAAAGGGGGGGCAACATACTGAGTTCGGATACGAAGAGCAGCAGCATAAGCAGAGAAGATGCGATTGTGATGACGCCACCGGAGAGCGTACGGCTGTAAAAATCCTCGTTGATCTTCGGATAAGCATCTAAATTTCGCAGCTTCGAGATCATATTATCCATATCGAAAAAATCGACTTCAGCCGCACAAAAAAAAAAACTTCGAGTCGTTGTGATTGTTAGCTGATCCGATCGACTGAACGATTCCACTTTGGCTTACACCAACTGGATTGCTCGAACGAGCCCAAAAATTAACGCCTTCTGCTACGTCTCGCCGGTAACGGCGTATCGGTCGTCGTTCAGCTCTAGTTATCGATTTTCAGGATTTATCGAATTAATTTTTATTTAAAAAAAATTGATAGTGATCGACTTAATTATTTTTGTAAAAAGTAAATACTACTATCCTATTTTCAAGATTTATTGTTGATGAAATGAATGTGTTTTCAATACCTACAGAGGAAAAATATACATATACTGATATACGGAGTACAAAAAAAAAAGATGTGTTATAAATGTTCAACAAGTATTTGGTTGGCTGACTGTTTGTATTTTTCATTCATCATTATTATCTTTCATTTGTTAGCCTTTTATATTTCATAAAGCCTATAAATTAAAAGCATGCTCATTATCATATGCTGCTCTTGTTATATGTCCGTGTCATACTCTTCTTAAATATAACTGACTATAGCTTACCTTCTTTTAAATTTGAGATTATTTAAAAATAATTCAAAGTTAGAATTATTCCAGCAGCGGGTGAAAATTGAAATTATTAACGATAAATTATCCAAATGAGAAAGAAGGAAAAAATAGGAAATAAGAAATTTGAAATAATGTAACCTATGAATGCCGATTACATTTAAAAATGATATGTCACGAGCAAAAAACCATCAAAATTGAAATTATTTAGAAATAATTCAAAGTTGAGATTATTCCCATCATACGAATAAAAGTTGTAATTATTAACGAAAAAATTATCCTTTTCCTAGACGAGAAGTTTTGAGCAGGCCCATACGAATATCCACCAGCCTTTGCCTATGAAGTGGGCTGATGATGATATTATTCAACAGATCGATGCCTATATGGTACGTAAATCTTTCCATACTAATTACTATTACGAACTACGTTGTTCCATTCGAATATCAAATTTTGGGTTTAGGTTTTCTTTTCTTTACGTGGCTCTTTTTGGGTTTAGGTATACGATGTCACTGTTACGGAGTCAACGTTCAGGTTGGAGCCTGCTTTGGTTCTCATTAGGCTAAGATGACACCGTTGCCCGACTATAAGCTAAAATTGCACACTGACAAGAAAACAGGAGCCATTTGTGCAGAACTCATTTCAATATAGGCTAAAAGATACAGAGTTCACTAGAGGGCTGGAATCCATTGGCTGATCGATCATGGGGCCTGAGCTTGGGAAAGGGGCGATTGAGAATTGAGATAATCCTCAGGGATGATAGACAGATAACATCTGAATACACAAAAGTCACCATGTACTTAGTAACTATTAGTGATTTAAAGCTAATTAGTGGACGTTTATTGTATTTGCAGCTCGCCCTTTGGTTCTGCCAATACTAGGTCACCACACTTGCACAAAAAAAGGTGTAGGGTTATTTAAGGCCATATCTCTTCCTTTTTAACCTAAAGGGCTGGTTATTAATGGTATTATATAAGAACCTCCCCTCCGCGGTTGTTCTGAGCAACACCCAAGACATGCGCTGTCTTGGTACCTTCTGTCCCACGGAAGACGAAGAATGCAACATCAGTTACATCTCAGCCGGTCAAATTCATATGACGATAGCAGCAGACATATCAATGATCCCAATTATCACTTCCGAGATGACACACATATACAAAGTTTACTTCTTA
>JAWWMW010078375.1:0-13174 GCA_035048345.1 Echeveria elegans
TACACTTTTAAAATAATTTTAAAAATAGTGAATGTTTATCTACTGAACTGAAATTAAATTAATGTCAAAAGAACAGATCCTACATTTTGGCATACAAAGGTAACATCAAACCCATAGTCTAAGTAAGAAATCAGCCTAAACTTGTCGAAGAGTGTTCTTAAGCACCTTACTTCAAATTCCTTACCTTTAAACATGGACGTATTCTTATGCGACTCTGTCCACTTCCTGTTGCCATAAACATTGCGCGTCTTCGGCTCCTCCCTCTTCCTCCATACTTTTTTCTCCTTTAATGATCGACAAGGAGTGAGCTTTCCGGAGCAGGTTGAATCAGATTGTAATATAGGAATTAGGGTTTCGGAATTGAGTTTTTTCTGACGCTTCCGAAAGCGACTATGATTATGGTCTCGCCTGGTTGGAGATTTTGGTCTCTTATCGCGAAAACGTCTGGTCGGGGACAGTTTGGTTGATGATTCCATGTTGTTACAGAACTGAACTGCCGGCTATCAGAGGAAGCCGCTCAGCCAATTTCAGAGTTGACTTTTAGGTCAATCAAAATTGCTGGCACCGTTCTGTTTTATAAAAATGTTAAAAGGGGTTAATTGTTATAAAATCTTTTTTTATTTAACAATCGGTCCGGACCGACCCGAGATCGATTTAGGCCGGATCGAGATCATCAACCTTGGAAAAATGAAACCGCGGATTGAACGGAGACCAAGACCGCAAGACCGCAAAATTTTGGTCCGGTCTCGGTCCGGACCGCAAAAGACCGAAAAAAGTGTGTTTTTTTCCCAAAAGTTTTCCTTTCCCTGTTTTAAAATTTCGGTCCGGTCTCAGTCATGATAGACACAAAACCAAGAAATAAGAGTCCTTTCACAATCCTGAACATTAACTGAAAGTCTATTCCAAATTCCCGCTAATTATGTATGACCACTATTCAACCGGAGTACCAGAAATTAGATATGAAAAACTATTAACTGGCTTTATAATTTACTCATAGATATTCAATTATACCTTTAAAAACAGCAAGAACAGATCCCATAAACAACCCATGATAACCTGCATTCATCTTTTCCAGTTTGTCCAATCATCAACTATCTTCTCCAGTTGAACTTTGATGGGTTATAGATAAATGGACCAAATAGTCAGGAAGCCACCAGAAACCACAAAGAGAAAATGATGAACAAATAAACTGATGAACTCATGTAAGACTGAGTAAATTTCGTAAACAAGCAAGAGTATGAGCATTGAGAAGCTCCAACCCCTTCATGCTACTGAAATAGAATCCAACAGTTCTAAAGTAATATGAGAGCATCGAAAGAAGTCAAATCGACGTCCAAGACGATAGACATCTCGACTTAGTGTTTGCTCACCATTTCCATTTGCCACTTTAGCCTCAAAAATAGATATTTGAATCCTGCAATATGAACTAAGTTAGGCGTTTAGGTTTAGCCAGGTTTTAATTTTTTTTTTTAAAAAAATCAGTCGGTCTAATCAGTTCGGACCGCCGACCGACGGGTCTGGACCGAACCGACCCGAAAATCGAATAAAGAAAAATATGTGGACCGCAGACCGACCCGCAAAAGATTGAGACCGGACCGACCCGCAAAATTGTCGGTCCGCGGTCTTTTGTGCATCCCTAGTTTCAACTAAATAAATGATCATCTTTGTTAATATAAAAAAATTTAAAAAATTAAAAAATGTAATGAAATTTTAAAAAACTCAAAAAAATTATATTATATAAGAAATAAATTATATTGAAATTAAAATTGTTTAAAACATATTAAACCAAAAAATATGTTTTTTTATAAAATCAAAACGTTTAGACAAAATTATTATTTTAAAAAAAATTGAAACTTCTATAAATAATACAAATTTTCAAAATTAAACAAAACCAAACAATATTATACTATATTATGTATATTTGTTTTACATTTTTCTAATTTTTCTGAATTTATTAAGTTTTTCTATTAACAAAAGTGTTTATTTATTAAAATTAATTTTTATGTAGGTGGTTAAGTAAAAAAATTATAATGGTGTTTCTGTGCAAAATGATATATTATATAGGTGGTTTTGCGTAATTAACTCAATAAACAAAAAAAATAAAAAAAATAAAACTGGGAGGGACTTGTAATGTTCGTACTTTTACCGAATTACCCCTTGCATTTTTCAATAATACTATTATTTATTATTGGTAATTCTTAAAAAATAATCAAATAAAAACTAATATTTTTTTAACAACAAAAAGCTTCGATAAGTCTTGTGGCAACATTAATGGATAACATTGGTTCAGGAATATTCTTTTGGAGTATGGGCATGCTCAACATTTTCGTGCTTTTGTTGACGGTGATTGATCGCGTCGTTCCTTGGTGGTTATCGTTCTACCAATTTTAAACTCGAGTATTCAAAATCGCCATCAATAGTGTTTTGGTATCGCTCGAGTTGAAGCATACATGCTCATACTGAATGATATAGTTATATCGCAAATAATAGATTAGATTCAAAATCCTTCCGATAACATGTTGCGGCTTTGGGTTCATGTGTGACCGCAAGTTCACATTTTTCTCAATTAGCTAGCAGTTGTTCAGATGTTTTAATTCTTTCCCTCACCCTTAGTTTTTCTCTTCCAACTTTTAATTTGAGGGCTCGCTTGACATCACATTTCTTTACCTTAAATTTGTCCTTTCCAGAACAATTGTTGAAGTTCTATGAAAGTCGAAAACAAAGTATGCTAGTTTCATTAGATGGTCAATCTAGATAATCAGAAAACCCCCAAGCCCAATATCTATCATATCATCTCTCTGTTTTTGATTCAGCATGGCTATACAGTATACAAACTCTTAAGCATTTGGGTGAAATTATGGTAATTAATTTAGAAAATTTACGGTCCTTGTGTAGAAGTATTGCTTTGGACAATACCACAATTCGTTCCCTTTTGTTTGATAGTGTTTTCCTTGAAGTGAAGTTTATGGTTTCATCAGTGTTTGATTCTATTCAATTTAAAAACAATATTCGTCAAGTATTCATATGAAATAATTTATATCTAAACATGTTAGGATTTCCAGGCTTCTTGAGAATGAATGTTGGTTCCCACTTTTTTTAGGTTTTTTGTTTAGTTTGTCAAATCATTCTGCAATGCGTTTGTCTTGTTACTCTTCTCGGAAGCAAATCTATTACACATGAAATCCATTAGTACTCAATCTAAGATCATTATTCGTCTTTCAACAAGTAATTTTCAACAGACAAAAGCTATTATTAAGCAATGAAAGGGTAATGTTCATCAATCCGAAAGTTACCTTGTTGGTTTGTATCTTTTGCTTGTTCTTTTATTTGCGACTACTAGTCTTTTTTGTTACTTTGTTTTGTGTCTTATTTGCAAACGTCATTAGATGATCATAGTTCGTAAGTTTGTCTTCCCTTCATGGATAAGTAACTAATATTATTCGTCCGAAAATTAATAATCAGTGAATATTACTCAATATGTTTCAGTTTAGACCTAATATTCATCAATGAGAGTGTATGGTGATGGTGGAGTTTGGACGAGTTGAGAGTGTATGGTGGTGGTGGAGTTGGAGTTGGATGAGTTGAGAGTGTATGATGGTGGTGGTGTTAGAGTCAAAACTTGAAATTAAGTTTGTGGACAGGTAGAGCAAAGAGATCAAGAGAAGAGAAGATGAGAGGTGTGTATTAATCTAATGAATTATGTGTTCTGGGTGATGGATTTTTACAATAAGCCACTTAAAAATATAAACTATTCGGTGACTAATATGTTTTGAGTGACGAATATTAGCAATTGATCAAGCAATCCAGTGATTATTGGGTTTAAAGTGATTAATTTTAATAACTGATCGCTAACAATGTAAAGTACTCGATAGATAATATATTTTAAGTGATGAATATTGAGAAATATTCATGAATATTGTATTTCAAACGATAAATATTAGCAATTGATCAACGAACAATGCAATTAATACAAGGGTAATTTCCCCAGCGGTACCTGAAGTTTGTCATATTAGCAATCTCGATACCTGTCGTACACAAAATATTAGCAATCCCGGTTCGCAAAATATGTACAGCAGGTACGTAATTGCTAATATACAAAACATAGGACCAAAATTGCTAATATGGCAAACCTCATGTATCGCTGGGGAAATTACCCTTAATACAATAAATATGTTTTATGGGCGATGAAATTTAGAAATTTGTCGTTGAACAATGTGAACTACCCAACGAATAATATATTTAAAATGATGACTATTGTGAACTAATTGACGAATAATGTAATATGAGCATATTAACAATTTATCAATGAAAAATGTAATAAAGTACATAAATAATAAATAATGTGTTTTGAATGATAAACTTTTAGCAATTGGCCATTATATATGTGAACGACCCGATAAATAATAATAATGAGCAATGAGCAATGCAATCAATCCAATAAATATATGTTCAGGCTAATGAATTTTAGGAAATGGGCATTGAATAATGTGAACTACCCGATGAATATTAACAATATGGTCATCAATGAGCAATGTAATTAACCCAACAAATAATGTGTTTTGAGTGATGAATTTTTACAACTGGTCACCGAACACAATATAAACCACCCTACGAATAATGTGAGAGTGAAAAATATTAATTAGTTGTTGAACAATATAAATAATCATATGAATAATGTATTATGAGTAGAATATTTGGTAGTGAGACTATATGATATGAAGAGAGCATGAACCTTTCTTTTTTTGAACCATTATTAAGAATGAAAACTTGCAAAAAAACTGTGGCAGAGAAAAGTGGTGGGACAATCTTTTGATTTAAGATAGGCATAAATGATGATGGGTACAACAAAGTCAACAAAAATATGAAAATCAATAGTGGTTATAAAACATTTAAATATTGGTTATAAAATAAAAAATGTAATAAAAAATAGTGGTTATAAAACATTAAAATATTGGAATATCGATATTATTCTGATTTTTTTGTAACATTTTTTGTCTGCATCAATAGTTTCACGTCCTGAGAAGGAAAGAGTACAAAACGATAATTTTGACTTTGGGTTTCATTGGAATATCCGAGATAGTTTCAGGGTAGCGTGTAACTGGCTGTCATAATCGACCGATATAGTTTCTAGCAGAGTTAGGACAGAATATATATCCGACTCAGGAAACCCAGCAGATAGCATGAAACCTGGGGTTTGGATCATGTGAAGAACCCTAACGACAGAAGCATTGAGGCTGAGAATGACATGGCTAATTAGTGTAAGGAATGTGTAGATTGAGCTTCTGATGATCCTATACGGTTTGTCCATTGCAAAAGGCTCTTACTAGCATGATCTTCCGTTCTTCGTCTAGTTTGACTATGTTGTTTATCCCTAGGAAATGCAGTATAGAATTGGAAACTGAAAGGAATGTAAATAAGATGATGAATTGATGAGTAAAGATGACACAGTTGTTCCACAAACCTCTGTATCATTGATTAGTTAGCAAGACAACTACAAAACAACTAGGCAATACTAATAAGAACAGTCACCAGAAGGAAAAGGTCAAAAGTAAAACTGATTGACATGAAAAGGTTTAGAATGTAAAGATCAGAAGCTTGTATGAATTCTCAATACAAAACAACTAGGCAATACTAATATACAGAATCAAGAGCACAGCATGAGCATGTAATCATGTGCGAGTATGACTGACCTCACCTTCCTTGAAGATTCCCCCCATTTGGGAGAACATATTCACCTCAGATACATCACTCCCTGATGCGGATTCCGGCGGCAGACAAGCTTTCGAAGAGGATGAAGGTAGCCCCTGTGTTTGTTCTTCTTCGATATCATCGTCTAGTCTGATTAGATTTATGCTTTTATCCTCAGCCTGCTGGAGCTGCAGTGCATACTCCAAACTCCACAGCATGTCTCCCATTGGCGGCCGGTCCACCCCGTACTCAGCCAAGCATTTATCTGCTGCCTCTGCAAATTTCTTCAGGGAATTCGGTCTGATGCTTTTGTCTACTATCTTCCCTAGCTGTCCTTTTCTGTGCCACTGCATTGCCCATTCAGCTAAGCTCACTTTATCTCTAGGCAGTGATGGATCCAATGCTGGTTGAGCACATAAAACTTCAAATAGAACATCCCTGAATGAATAGACATCTGTCAGTTGTTGTCTCCTGAAGTATTCAGGGTCCAGATATCCGAAACTGCCTTTTACAGCTGTGCTGACGTAAGCATTTTCTAAATTTGGAGCCTCTTCCGAAAGCCAGAAATCAGCCATTTTAGCCACAAAATTATCATCCAACAGGATGTTAGTGGTCTTTACGTCCCGGTGTATGATGTTCTGCTCAGCTCCAGTATGGAGATAGTGGAGACCTCTGGCAGCCCCGATGCAGATTTCTAGCCACGTCTTCCATGACAATGTGGGTAAGCTTGATCCATATAAATTGTCACTAGGGAAACCAAGGGCCGATGCCCGAGTCTGGACAGTAAGTTGATTTCAGTCTGAAATCCATGCATCCCTTGTTGTGAATTGGGATTGCCTCTTTTAATGGCCAGCTGGATCCCAGCAGCAGAAGTTCCGAAGTAGACTTTTCCGAAACCTCCCTCGCCGATCACAACCTTCTCATCAAAGTTCTGAGCGGCCTCTTGTACCTCATGAAAACTGAAACATCCATTTGTCGAGACAGCTTGAGTACTTGTCCATTCTTGCTTACTGAATTGCAGGACATGCCAATCTTTCTAGACCAGCTCTTACTTGACATGAAACTGGTGTTGCCTGAGTGGATTGGGAGAAGCCAAGGAGAGAAGCTGTTACGCTTTTCCCAACCTTGAGGCCCTTTTCGCAATCTGAAAGAAACGGCTGCAAATAAAAACACAGCCGCTGCAGCAGCGCTTAAGACCAGGCCAATACCAGCTGCAACTTTCATGAAGTTAAGCCCGTGGCCCCCCCTTGTAAACTCCATCAACAGAGAACATCCCAGCTAAACTTCCAGCTGAGTTATTCATCTTCAGAACCTCCAGACCATTTAGAATCGCTTTTGGGGCTGATGATTGTATGCTGCTGGCTGGACAGAGCTGAATCTTCATCGTCCCATTCGTTACTGGAAATTTTCAACAGGCGTGGCATCGTCTTCAGTTGAGAAGTCATGCATCAGGACGTACTCAGCAGTGCTGACGCTGAACATAGAACCCGGTCAGATTATTTGTTGCACCTGGTACGGCGTAGAAGTAAAGCCTGACCCAGTGTAGGCTAGGGCGAGATATGTAGAAGCTGTAAGTCGGACCATGAGGAAACACTCGTGCCGTGGCATACAGAGAACTAGACGCGGGAGGTGAATTTGAAGCGAAAAGGTCGGGGGAAAGGAGTCTACAGAGACCTGGAAATCATCTTTTGCTGATAACAGAGATGCGGTCTGGCTATCTGATTTGTATGTTCTGCCGTCGTCTAAATGGGTTGCAGACTTGGAGCCACAATTGATCAGATAACTGTGAGGAGGAGAGCATGTTGCTGGAGGCAAACTCGCAATGAGAGGAACCAAAGAAAAGAGCAGCAGCAATGAGGAAAAGACCTTCTCCTCTCATCCCCATATTTTTTCGGGTTCTAAAATCTAAATCATCCGTTTCTCTGTACCATCTTCTACCAAGACTTCCTACGGAAGGGAAGTTCAAGGGCGTCATCATCACCATCTGAGGGTAGAGGAAATCCTCACGACGACCACAAGACTTGATTGATAAGGTAAGGTGGGTGATTGGCAATTAAGCATTTATGCGCGGCACAAAGTTTGTAGAAGCAGTAAGGATGAACGTGCAGGCATGAAATGAAACTGATATTTGCAGATAAGTAAAAGTAGCACATAACGGGACGGTCGGAATTTCAAATAAACTGAATTAACTAACTGTGCAGAAGGCAGGAGTAGCTGACTTGTCGGGGAAAAGGTCGGATACACAGCTCCACATTCAGCTTAGGAATGACTGACTTGTTCAAGTGAAAGCATTTTTAGAAAGTGGATAACCTGAAGCTGATCCCATGTTGAAGTGTTCGTATTGTACAGACACCAAATGCTCTAGCTTCGTTTTTGCATCTGAGTTCCAAATGTCAGGTCATCCAACTAGAGCCAGGCATTTTCTTCACATTACTAGTTTCCATCAGCTCGCGTAGCGCACGCACACCATCCCAATTATTTGTACTAGCAAGTATATTTGACAACTGAACATATGTTGAAAGAATCATTTTGATCTATATCCATTGCATGATTAGCTGCACCAAGTCCTGTTTCAACATCCCCATGCTCCTGACAAGCCGCAACCAACGTTTTCCATACAGATGTGCTCGGTTCCAAAACTCAGCTCCCTGGCTTCGCTTATACGTCCAGATCGACCTAAAAGATCCACCATACACATGTAGTGATATCTTCACACGGTTTAGTTTCATGATCGCGAGACATTGAAGAGAAGTATTTACATGCCTTGTTTGATTGCATGCGTATAAAAGGCAAATAAATGTGATGTAGTTTGGTTTAACGCCCTTTGCTATCATCTCCTCAAAACAGGTTATGGCTGTTGTACCCTGATTGTTTTGCGCATACCCCATTATCATTGCGGTCCATGAAACTGCTGTTCGATCTTCACCTTTCATTGTGTGGAAAACTACAGATGAGCCACATTTAGCATACATATCAAGCAGAGCATTATCAACACAAATATCTGCCTCGTTTCCCAGCTTCACTCTCAGTCCATGTGCTTTCTTACCTTCCTCTAAAGAAGCGATATTTGCACAAGCATTTACAAGAGTTGCAAGTGTGAAACTGCTTGGCAACATACCAGCCAGCCGCATTTGTTCAACAGCTGATATAGCTTGACTTGGTTGTCCACAATTTAAAAGACCAGAAGCCATCTCAGTCCAAGTGAGCACATCCTTGAACTACATTTCACTGAAAGCCTTGAATTCATCGACCAAATTCCGGCACTTCAAATACATATCAACCAAAGAGTTCCCTACACGAATCTCACTGCCATGACCATATTTGACAAGTTGTGCGTGGACCTGAACATCCATTTTCTGATCACAAAGAGCAGCCAAGCTTGTTAGAACAGTAGAAAAAGTAAATCCATCCGGCTTGACACCAGATGCACTGTTATTCATCCTACACCATAATCCCGGGACTTCATGAAAAACATAACAACATGCATACCCTGCCATCATGGCATTCCAAGACACGATATCCTTATTCAGGCAGGCATCAAACACCAATAACGCATCCGCTTCAAGCCTAATCAGGCCGGTAAGAAACACATTCATCAGGAACATATTAGACTCAAGGCCTAACGCACAACCAAGCCATAAATCTGGTAAAGCTGAGCCAAATAACCACACAGAGAACACGCATTGAATGTGCCAACCAAAGTAAACCCAGTCAGCCTCTGCCCCGCAACATGTATTTTGCTAAACACCCTCAAACCTTCATCAGCACAGCCTACCTGGACAAACCCAGATATAAGCGGAGTCCAAGACACCACATTTCTCTTAGGCATTTCGTCAAACACTTTGCGTCCTCTCCACATGTTAATCAAATGATTAAAGGAGAAAGTGGATGATGCAACTGCTGATTTCGGTACAGCGTTGCAGGGAGGTGGCATATGTTTCGTCCTCATCTGAAGCTGCTGTTGCACTTATAAACCTGGAGAAGACGAGGACAGGCGGCTGTCTCCGCTTCACATGTGAGTAGAAGTTTTGCGAATTGGCAATGAAAGCCGAGGAGAGGTGGCTGAGGCTGAAGGCGCATTTCGAAGTTTTACGTTTTGTAGTTCCACATATTTTGTAGCTTTCAAAGGTTAGGGTGAATTTAAACCGTCGCTCATCCAAAGATTGGTAGCAGATTGGCATTGAGAGAAAATGCAAAGAGAATGAATGCAATGTTCGAGCAGAGTGAAGTCACTGGCTCATCTGGTTTCCGTGACCATAACCATATGGCATATCATATATATTGTTACAAAACAAAAACCAGATAGCAGCATGCTCAACTCTTAGACTCACCTTTCAACAAGATCAAGTTAATTCTGCAATAACTCTCAATTCTACGACTTCAAACAGATGCATTACTTGTGTAACACGTAGTACACAGAATGATGTAAGACTAGAAATGACGAGGAGAATAAGTGATTTGGAATCACATATGTTATAAGACTCCACACAAAAAAATCTTGTCAGATGGTAGAACAAAAAGAAAAGATGACGGTTGCTTTTAACTTGAATGATTTTTGCAATATGTCCGCAGATAAGAAAAAGTAATAAACAGATGTGTATAAAGCTTAAACTACCAATAAACAAAAAACTGCAAGAAACTGAGCATGTTATGCTTATAATCTACAGATTACCATTGCAAGAGGTCTGGTGAACTCTTATCATCAGCTGCTGGCATGTACACCACGGCGAATGTCAAACTTATTGACATTTTCCAACGGCTGAGCTGTTTCATTTCGGATCCTCCTTATCTTGGGGCTTAGCAGACCTCTATGCTGAAATCCATAGAGTTTAAGAACTTGATTATCAGCAAAATTGAAAGCCCTCTCCATGCTGCTCAGGCACCTCTCGACTGGGTAATCTCCATAGCTTCCACAAGGTTTGCAACCCACAAAATGGGTGACAAAGGGCCACCTCTCGTCACCTAATCCAGGATGATTCTTCTCCATCATTTCCTCGTAATGATCCACTAAGCCTGCCCAGTAACCGTGCAAATAGTACGAATTCTCCACAAACACCTTATCCATCAGTTTCTCCTTCTGCGAAACCAACAAGTATATCAAAGCAGACTGATCATCAGCCTCAAAAGCCGGTCTTCCCTTCAGTGCAGCTGTCAAGATCTTCCCTGCCTCATCCCTAATCGGACCCTTAGGACCCATTGGTGCCCATATATCCAACAAATCCAACGACCACTGGCAATTTCGAAACAAAAAGCTCCCAGTATTCAACGCAATCCACGACTTCTGCTCAAACAAAAGATCCGGATACCCATGAATAATCAAATTATGCTTACTATACTTATCCACCGGGACCTCAAACACCATATCAGTAAACAAGGCATCACTATCCATCCACCAAATCCACTCCACCTCCGGATGCGAAAGCATCAGTTTCCTAATCAATGGCAACTTAGCCCAATAACCAGCAAGTTCCTTATCCAAATGCGCTAAGTTATACACAATCTCAATCCCATGAATCCTACAATAATCAATCTTGTTCTTAATAGCCTTCAACAAGTAATGATCACCAATAGGATTATCACACGGCTTAGGCGGCGAGCCAGTCACCAACAACATTCGATCCTTACCATTAACACGATTCGGAAACTCAGGATTCCTCTCCATCCAACTCCTCCTCTCCTCATCCCAATTACTAATCTTAGGCCCTAAAGTATAAGTCATATTCAAACTCATTACCTCATTCTCACTCGGATCATCAGGATCCGAATCAGACCGAATCTCTTCCAGGATCCGGTTAGTCTCTTGGATGATATGCTGGTTGACAGCGTCGGCATCAGAGCTACCGAGATTACCAACGCCGATGGTTCCACGGAGGACTAGTATGGTGACAAATCCGCAGAGGATAGTGATCTTGATGTTGTTGAAAGTCTTCTGGATCCGTCTGCCGCTAGGGAGTCTTCCTCTGGTGGTAGGCAGCGCAGCGCCGTTGATTCGCTTATGCGCCGTGAAGCCGTCCTGCTTCATAGCTGAATGGATTGAATTTGTGAAGAAGTGTTTTGACGCATCAATGAAATGGAGAACGGGAAATTGGGGAAGGAATGGTGAATGAGATCTGTTGATCAATGCACGGAAGTGGCTGCTGTCGCAGTCGGTGTAGTTAATTATTTTATTTTTATTTATTTTTGATTTTGTGGGAAGGGAAGACAAGCGGAGGCAACGCCAACGCGCGTCAGATCAGATGAGAATACGCGTTTAGATTGCGAATACAACAGTGATTTCATGAGCTCAGGTCAACTATCGCAATTAGGGGTGGGCATGGAGACGGACCCGAAAAAATCTTCGGACCAAGATCCGAATCCGATCCGAAAAATTTGTCATATCTGTGCCCGCCCTAATCCGATCCAAAAATCAATAAAAAATAATTCAAAAAGCAGAATGTAGAAAAACGAAAGGGAACAAAAAATAGAGTTTTCGTAAGCACATAATCGGATCGAGAAAACGGAAGCTTCATAGCTCTCGTCACATCAATAGCAATTCCTAAGTTATTAACACTATTCTTTCACAAATCACACAAATAAATCGGACTGGTATTCACTAGCGTTGCCAGTTTCGGACAACACGCATTATCAAAAACGGTCAAATTACAGCTCCCTTCTTCAACATACGTCAAGCAATCTGCCGCGTTGAACAGTAGTGTGATGCAATCCGTTCCTGCGTCCGTTGGAGGAAGTGAAGGAACCGAGAGGCAAGAAGGCGAGAAAAGGAAGGCGCAGGTTGGGAGTTCGAATCCTAAGGCTGGAGGAATAAAAAATTTGGGTTCGGATCGGGTCGGGCTGCCCGAGGTCAGACCCGAGCTTCGTCCATATACTTGCATTAGATACTTTAACTCGAGTCCAATATCGATCGGGTCGGGCGGTCGGGTAGTGGTCACCCCTAATCGCAACATTTCATTATATTACAAAATAGTGTGTGTCGTCCGTCGTCCCGATGGGAATGCAGATGGAACAGGTTAGTCATCGCATTCATTACATTAATCGAAAGAATATATGGTCATATACCGTAAATATTTTGCTCAATAATCGGTAAAATACGATCAAATATGCTCATCCGTCGTTCCGAATTTGAAATCTACCCTATCAAATACGGTTAACAGTTGGTCAAATACATTATCAAATACGGTCAAATACGGAGTTGATGACATAATTTGTAATAAGTGATAGAAGACATGAGCATTTTCGAGATTTTTGATGGTGGAGATAGGACAAAACTAATTCAATTATTATATGTATATACATAAACTGTTATAACTAAATTAAAAAATATCACAACATTACATTAACATTAACGGATATTAGAGCATATGCACCCATTGAAATATTGAGGAGGTGCTAGATGAAACTAGCCTCGATCTAAGAGCATATGCACCCATTGAAATATTGAGGAGGTGCTAGTTCATGTGCTCTTAGATCGAGTGTTGCGCATCGCGCA
>JAWWMW010078395.1:0-13173 GCA_035048345.1 Echeveria elegans
AGGCGACGGAAGTGGCCGCGGCTCGGGGCGGGGGCGACGGCAGGGACGAGGGTCGGTACTCGTGCGATTCTCAGACGATGGCGGGGTCGGCCGACCCCTCCCGACCCCCTACATCCGCCACTTCCCCAGTCAAACTGCTTTGGAAAATAGATGCCGCGGGATATCAAGATGGGTCGCTTGAAATTTGAATGAGTTTCATTATATAAGTTATGGGGTTGTATTTGTTGGGGAAAGTCTAGCTAATACCTTAAACTTGTTGTATTATTTTGGGGATTGGTAAATGACTGTCTAGGTACATGTTATATTATTTTGGAGAATGGCAAAATGACTTCCTAAGAACTTGTTTGTATTTTGGTGGAAAGGCAACTGAACGCAATTGCAGACTCTGTTTTTTTTATGTAACAATTACGCTACGCCTGTAAAATTTATGTAACAATTGCAGACTCTGTTTCTCTTTCATCCCAGCAATTGCTGAAGTTCTAAGTTGTTTGGTGCATGCTTTGGTTTCTTGCTAAGCTGTTTAATAGTATTATTTATCATTGGTGCACGCAGTGGTTTAGTGATTTTTCATCATTTGACGAATACAAGTTTGATAACTGAAACATAAATACAGATAGCTCTGTCTCCAAAATATACCTGGAAATGTTAGAAAACATAAATACTACAAACCTTTATACTCCAATTGTTTGGAAGACTACCACAAACACAAAATATTGACTCACAAATCAAACCGGTATTACATACAAACACAAGTTGCGGGAGAAATCTTTGATGCGTGGATGCAAGCTTGTTGGCATGATGAACTCTATGGTCACATGAATCGCATAAGGCAGCTTCATCGGGGGAGCAAACACTGAAGCTTCACCTTCACTATAGCTTTATGATCACAGGAATATTTGATGCTTCGCTAATGAAACAAACGACCCGAAACATTCCGCAGTGGCTTCAATTCAGTTCAATCCATCTATGAACCTTCTATGTGAATAAACACACTTGTTACTTATCGCCCCAATCATCATCGATGTTTGCTTCATCACTAGCTTCTTAAAAAACCAACCATCACCAGATTCAGCAACATCCTTCCATTTAAAAAAAAAACCATCACCAGATCCAACTTACATATTCTATAATAAAAAGATCAAACTAATATCAAAATCATGAAATTTATTTTCCACTAATCAAAACAATTTTACAATTAATCAAATATTAGACTACCACAACCAGACGCACATTTAAATTCACACTAGACCATTAATTCAGAACTCAAACCCTAACCACACCGCATGGATGTACGGTTTCAGTTTGTCGACTATGTGTTTCAGGAAGCCTGTTACAAATCTGTTTCATTTCGTTAGAATCTATTAGAGTCGGTTAGGGATCAGTTTCGCTTCGTAAGAGTATATGTATGCGCTAAGGGTGCAGATCAGATTTCATTCAATCAACAAACATTTCCCCAAATCTCTCTCATCAACACACCTTCCGTGCTCAGCAATCTCCAGTCGGCCTTCCCCACCAGAGCCGTCTGCCGACCTGAGAGTCCAGTTTTCGGTTGCGCGGTGCAACTCTAGATTGGAGCTATCCTTCTCCTGATCTATCCATCTCTGTTCCATCCCATTACAGTCCCAACTGTAACATTGGTATCAGATTCGTCCGATCCTTGGTGAGCGCGCCATGGCTGACTATTATTCTGAAAGCAATCAGAAGTTCCTTGAGTACCTCTCTCAACGAAAACAACAACGACGTCAGAGAAAGATGGACTATTATGCTGCCTTAAACACCTTCACGACCACGACCATGACCATGTTCATAGAGACAACACTCTTCCCCGACGCTCAGACCACCCACCATCCACAACTTGACTTCCCCAAGTTCGACGGTACCAATCTCATGGAATGGGTCAATCTTTGTGAAGAATTTTTTTGCAGGAACTACACACCACCGGAACAGAAGGTTCGCATAGCCTCTCGTCATTTGGTGGACAAAGCTCTACAGTGGCATCAAACCTATATGCGCGACTGTTCTGGGTTCCCATACTGGTATGACTACATCACTGCTCTTTCAACTCGTTTCGGAAAACAAGTTGAATCACCCACTCCTACGTCTTACCCGAACTATTCCAGAACTCCCTTCTACCCTACATCACCTCCATACACAGCCTTCAACACCCCCTCCTACCCAACGACACCCCCTACCAAGCCAAGCAACATTCCTTTGCCTCATGCTATCCATCATATCGACCCAACCCCTTCAACAAGTATTACAACCTGATTTGGTGAACGCCCACACTCCAGGTGCTCGACAAAATGCCTATGAGGCGCTGGACTTGTTTTTACCACCAACAAAACCTCCGGATGTTGAAATTGAAGAGGTAGAACTTTAGGACGACCCTCTCGCTCCCTCCAGTGGACAGGCTACCATCGGTTTGGAGAGTAGCTCGATTGCTCATGAACTGTCAGTTCCTGAGTTGCAGTTAGATTTGGCTGGATTTCCATTTACTACTGTCGAGGAACCTAAGGAGTTGCAGATCACGCGATCATTTTATCCGTTGCCCCTGCCAGTGGAATCATCAATTTGTGAGGTAACATCCGAACCCATTCCTTCATTTTTTCGTCAGACTCATCACTTTTCAATTATATACTAGCTAATGATGCGAATCTTGAGATATCAACGACCGCACCGGTCGTGCATAGTTCAGGCTTTTCGGGCACATCAGGTGTTCGACAAAATGCTTATAAGGTATTAGATTTGTTTATACCACCGGAAAAACCTCCGGATGTGTTAATAAATGTTGAAATCGAAGAGAAACCTGAGGATGCATCGGGTGGGGAAGATGGAATTAAGGAAAATGGTGATGTTAATCTTGATCAAGTTACGCTAGTGAATGTTGCACTTCAACCTGAGGATGAAGATGATTGTGTGATGCTTCCTGTTCCTAAAGATTTCCTTGCCATATGCTATCATCCAACAGTCATATGCCGAGCTCCTAACAACGCTCTAGCAGATGCTACTAACAAAGTGGAGCTAATGAATTTTCATCATAAGCTACCACGGTTACTCAACTCTTGCCGGGGATCACCACTACCTGCTGTTGTGCTTGCGAAGATTGAGATGCCCATTGATGTGAATAATCGCGCTATTATGCTGGGAATGATGACCAACAATACAGGCACTGTGTTTACTGGACATTTTGGAAATACGTTCATTGTTCATTGTTGGCGTGGACGTTAGTAAAGGACTACATGAAGTTGAGATCAATAACTATATATATTACAATTGCGAAGGTACACGGTGGTCCTTTCGCAGATTCACAAGCCCTGAGAGGTATCATGTTGAGCATGTTTGCTAACTCAGTCGAGGACTTGGATGATGACACAACATCGGTTCTCATACTTGCTGGGCTGAGTCTGATGGAACCTGAGGTTCCAAAAAAGTATGGTGTTCCGGTGAACCCCCGTGGCCACCTGATATAAACCGGAATGTCAGGTACCTTGTTACGATTATGATCGACTATGAAAATTTGCCACTGCACATTCCATTGGAAATGTTGCAGAAGCATAAGCCTCTTAAGGAAATCGGAGAGCCTTTGGTAATGAAGTCCAGGTGGCATGACACCAATATGAATGTGCTGGTCACTGCTGACGTTCCAGATTTCATTACATCGTATGATGAGGTTTATGGTTATTTTGATGCTATAGGGCTAGACTGCAACCTTCTTCTCCGATATTTGCAGCGACTTGACTACAGCTTGGTGCACTGTCAAGCTTTGGTTTTGGCTCCAACTTGAGCGCTTGCCCAGCATATTGCAACGATTATGGGCGCACTAGGTGACTACCTTGGTGTTAAGGTTCCTGTGTTTGTGGGGGAAACAAGTGTCTATGAGGATAAACGCATCTGGTCATTTGATGTTCATATTGTTGTGGGCACACCTGGACGTATCTGTGAAATGCTTAGAAAACACTCTCTTCGAGCTGATTACATTAAGATGTTTATGTTCGTCGATGCTGTTAAGATGCTTTCTAGAGGACCCAAGACCCAGATCTCTGACATTTTGTGTGAACGTATGGTTCTTACTGGCAATGGAAACGTAATTATGTGTACTTCGACACTGGCTGAAGACATGGGTGACGAAACACCATCAGTTATAATACCTGCTGTTGAAACTAATATCACTTTCAAGGTTACACAACTTTACAAATTGGCTTGCACGGCAGCAGAAAACCTGGCAGTGAGCCCTTTTCCATAGAAAACCAACTCGAATTAAAGGCCAGTTTCCCAATATATTTAATCTCACGCAAGAAGGAAGTACACATACACGATATTTTCGGCATTAATGCACTTGATCTGTGCTTATTCTTCGATGCTGATGGGACAATTTTTAGCTCTGAGGGAGGAAAGCTCCAGACTTGAGCTGACAGGGTCTCATTTCAAGCGGCCGCGGAATTCAAAAGCTCCACTGATGGAGGTACTGACATATTTATCCATTCTGATGGTGTTAATGCTACTCTGCATGTTGTCGCACGTTCTCTCAAAATGATATATCCGCCCAGAACATTTAGAATTATTCATCAGTTAGAGACCATGAAGACTGGTCCTTCCTTGGTGGTGCTATACTCCGATGTAAGTGAATTGCAACCGCCTGCCAAGATCAGCACATACACGATTGGCTCATTCCAATCAACTAAAGATGACACAGCCAAAGTAAAGATGAAAGTGTGGCTCAATCTGCTTCGCTTCATGTCTGTCAAGTCTGCAACTCTCTTAGAGAAGGAATTAGACATTCCTACGGTGATAGAACCGGAAACAGGCGCTGCCAAAATGGATACTGATGATGCTTTTGACAATTCCGAAAACAACATTGCAACCTCTGATGTTAAATTCGATGATTCCAGCTTTCAAACTGGCTCAGCAAACAAGCTTGCTCCCATGGAAACAGACTTAGAGTCACATGCTTATGATATGAGACACAAGTTCCCCAAGCCGTATTGTAGAACGGAACCGCTTGGATCCGAGCGAACAAAGTTGTCCCAAATTGGAACAAAAAGAAAAAAAATCAATGAGATGAACCCTAGAATTTGGGAAATTCTGCTTATGTTATTAACAATAGAAGAAAGCTAATTTATATGTATAGACTCGAGTAACCAAAACGAAAACAAACAAAACGTCAAACGCCAAACAAAAAGCCAAACACCAAACGCCAAACGACACTATTAATACCCCTCCTCAAGCTGCCGCGTGAAGAAAATTCGAAACGCCAAGCTTGGAGCAAAGATAAACCATCTGATCTCGAGGAAGAGGCTTAGTGAGCAAATCTGCGGGTTGATCATCAGTACTAACATGAACAGGGGCAATCAAACCGGATATTACGTGTAAACGAACAATGTGACAATCAATTTCCACATGTTTGGTCCTTTCATGAAACACAAGATTGTGCGCAATATGTATGGCTGCTTTATTATCACATAGAATCTGTACCTGCTGACGAATATGGACTTGGAGATCAGCAAGCAATCAGACAAGCCACACGGTCTCTCGGCAAGCAGCAGCCATTGATCGATATTCTGACGCTGCAGAAGAACTGAAAACAACATGTTGTTTCTTCGACTTCCATGACACAACACAATTCCCTAACATAACACAATAACCCGAAATGGATCTCCTTGTAATTGGGCAAGCTGCCCAATCTGCATCACAACAAGTTTGCAACTGTAAAACCGACGTGGACGAGAAGTAAATACCTTGAGCTGGAGCGGCTTTTAGGTATCGAAGAACTCGATGCGCAGCTTTCAAATGGTCTTCAGTAGGTTGATTAACGAACTGGCTAAGCACATGAACAATGTAAGCAAGATTCGGCCGAGTCACAGTCAAATATATCAATTTCCCTACCTTTTTTTTTTTTTTTTTGGGCAGAGAGATTATGTTGATTAATAAAAATGTTGGGGAAATTTAGAAATAAAAATACTAATCATCACATAAACAAACTGGCGGGGAACATCCCGATGCCACGCTACTGCCGCTGCCGCCACCGGCTGCGATTATTTGGATCTCTGCCTCATCTTTCGGCGTTTCCTCTTCAACCTCCTCATACGCTTCTTCTTCCACTTAGCTCTCATCGCGGCTCACGGAGCTGGATAACGGCTGCTCCAATTCCCTACCAAACAATGAAAACGAAGCACGTCAGAAACAACAGGAGCAGTAGAAAGACTTAAGTTATGCTTCTGTTCAATAGGAGTTAGAGAAGGTTTGCTTTCCAGGAACCCATATTCTTCTAACAACTCTAAAGCGTATTTCCATTGATGAAGAAAATTCCTTCACTTGTCCTAGCCACTTCAAGGCCAAGAAAATATTTTAGAGGACCCATATCTTTAATTTGAAACTTGTTATGAATATATGACTTCACCTCATCAATCATCAAAGAAGAAGTTCCAGTGATTAGAACGTCATCAACATATACCACCAAAACAATGAAATCTTGATTATTCTTCAATGTAAATAACGAATAATCATTCATACTTTTCTCAAAACCAAACTGAATAAGAGCCGATCTAAATTTTGCAAACCATTGCCGAGAAACCATACAAACTTTTAATCAATTTACATACCTTTCCCTGAGCCTTTTCTTTCTCATAAAACCCAGGTGGTAGCTTCATATATACTTCCTCATCCAACACACCATGAAGAAATGCATTGTTTATGTCCAATTGGTAAAGAGGCCAACCTCTAACTGCTGCTACTGCAAGTAAACATCGAACAGTTGTCATTTTTGTAACAGGTGCAAAAGTGTCATGAAAATCTAAACCTTCAATTTGAGTATATCCCTTTGCGACTAGGCGAGCCTTAAATCTTTCAAATGTACCATCTGAGTGGTATTTGACCTTATACACCCATTTACAATCCACAACAGTTTTATGTTCAGGCAAACTGGTAATAATCCAGGTTTGGTTTACCTCCAGAGCATTTATTTCTTTCTTCATTGCTTCCATCCATCTTTGATCCTTACTAGCCTGAACATACGACGAAGGCTCCTTAATGGAGGATATTTGCAACGCAAACTGTTTATGACCAAGGGAACATTTGTTATAAGAAATCACTGCATTTACTTTGTGTGGCGAAGTAAAAGTACCAGATTTGGACACTCTGAAATCCTTGTGCCAAATAAGTGCCACTCGTACCCTGTCAGATTTTCTAGCATGGTTGGGAAGAGCATCTGAAACCTGCCTATTGGTTGTTATATCACACACATCAACCAAAGTTTGTTCACTGCAGGGCAAAATATTATCACATGGTGTCTTATCATGTTCAACATCAAATTCATTAGTAGTGTCTATCTCTTCTGAATCCATACCTGCTTGAGGAGGAACAGGAATCGCGACCCCAGACTGTGTCTCATCAGGTTGTATGGTCTTGAATGGAAATTCAGTTTCTTGGAAAGTCACAATTCTACTAACAATAACCCTTCGAGATTCTAGCAGATACACCTTGTATCCTTTTTGTGCCGCTGGATAACCAATAAAAATCCCTGGTAATGCTCTTGCATCAAACTTATCACACAAATGAGGTAAAGTACTCACAAAACATAGACATCCAAAAACCTTTAAGTGGCTAATAGGAGGTGACTGATTAGTATTTCCTAGGGGGTCTTACCTTTTAAAACTGAAGATGGCAATCTATTCACAATATGTGTTGCAGTCAAAACACTTTCACTCCAAAAAACTTTAGGCGAATTGGCTTGCAACATCAAAGCTCGTCCAATATCTAATAAATGTTTGTGCTTCCGTTCCATAACGCCATTTTGCTACGGTGTGTATGGACAACTACTCTGATGAATACATCCCCTGGATACAAGAAAATCATTCAACTGCTTATTAAAGAACTCTCCACCATTATCAGTTCTAAAAACCTTTAGTGTTTTTCCAAATTGAGTAGTAATCATGTTCATAAAAGATATCACTAAGTAAGTCACCTCAGACTTTTACTTCATCAAATATGTCCATGTACCTCTTGAGAAATCATCCACCAAAGTAAGAAAATACTGGAAACCTAAAATAGACTCTTCACCAAAAGGTCCCCATACATCACCATGAACTAATTCAAAATTACCATGAACATTGTGATCACTTAAAGAAAAATGCAATTTAGATTGTTTGGCCAAAGGACAAATCATGCAATCATTGTTAAAACCACTGTTTTTCAATGAAATGTTCTTCTGCTTTAAAAGCTTATTAACTGTATCAAAAGACGCATGACCAAGTCTGAAATGCCACAATTTCATGTCATTATTCTGAACTTTATCTGAGAAGACACGGGCTGCCAGTGCTTTCTGCGTATAGTATAACCCTTCCTTATCCGCACCAGTCTTGAGGATGATTCTGGATGACTGGCCCTGAATAACGCAAGCCGACTTATTAAACAGTAAAGTGACATCACTGTCCTTAATCATCTTGCTCACAGATATCATATTGACCTTAAACTCTGGAACATACAACACATCAAGCAAGGCCAGATTATCATTCAACTGACAAGTTCCACTATATCGTATTTGTAGGGTTTCACCATTTGGCAACTTTACTGAACATGGGTTCTTTAATTGGTAAATATTCTGTAATAATTTAGCATTAAAGGTAAAATGAGACGTTGCCCCACTGTCAATTACCCAACACTCATTATCAAAGATAGCAGTATAAGCTTGAACCATACTTGCCATGTGTAACTGTTCTTTATCATCAGCTTTGTCATAGCTGCATATTGACTACTTCCATGCTTGAGGAGTATTTGAGTGAGCATTTGACCAATTTCTTCATCTGTCATCTTTATGCCTGGAGAATTGTTACTATTAGAAATATTAGTAGCAATATTGGCCATATGCCTAACGGCTCCTCGAGCCTGTGGTCCATTTCATTCTGTTTTTGAATCCCGGCGGATAACCAATTAATTTGTAACACCTTTCCTTTGTATGTCCAGGAATATGGCAGTGTGAACAAATAATTTTCTCCCTCTCCATGTTAGGCCTGCATCCACCTCCTCTTGCATTATATTCTTGCCTAAAATTACCATACATGGCTGATGACTCGACATGAATGTTCATTCCTTCCTTTCTTTGAGTTTCTTCCTGACAAACCATATCATAAACCACATCGATACTAGGCACTTGCTTCATGGTGAAAACATTGGATCTGACAACACTATACTCATCATTTAGTCCCATTAAAAATTTTACAACTCAATTCTCTTGTTCCTCTTCATCCATAGTCGCACAACATGTCCAAGACCCATTTTGCGGACAAGACTTGCCTTTCTTTACAGAATCATACTCTTCCCAATATTTATTTAATCCAACAAAATAAGCTTCAACACTACTAAGATCTCCTTGAACACAATTACTGATCTTAGCAAGCAAAACTGATTTCCTTGCAACATTAGTGCCAGAATATCGTACCTTTAAGATATTCCAAGCTTTCATCACGTCCTTGGCTCCCAAAATTCGCTCTCCAACATTCTCAGACACTGAGCAGATTAACGAAGACATCACTATGTCATTGCATCTTTGCCATCGCGCAAGTAGATTAGGGTCAGCAGGCCTAGGATACTCTCCCCTGACAAAGCCCAACTAAGACCTAGCTGATAACGTAATTTCCATCGCAACCTTCCATGAGGAGTAGTTCTCTCGTCCGACAAGTACCTTCTTCACAATCGAATTGCCCGTCTGAATATCGCTCGTGTTGATGAAATATGGATCTGTGACAACACTAGATCCACCAATTGTAGTAACAACACCTCCCGTTGATTTCTGATCCGCTCCAGCCATCTCAAAGTCAATTAGTCAATTGTCGAAAGAAAAGGAAAAATCAACAGCAGCATACACCAGCCCACCGTTTCTGCTTTGATGCCATGTAGAACGGAATCGTTTGGATCCGAGCGAACAACGTTGTCCCAAATTGGAACAAAAAAAAATCAATGAGATGAACCCTAGAATTTGGGAAATTTTGCTTATGTTATTAACAATAGAAGAAAGCTAATTTATATCTACAGACTCGAGTAACCAAAATGACAACAAACAAAATGTCAAACGCCAAATAAAAAGCCAGACACCAAACGCCAAACGACACTATTAATTAATACGTATGAGAGATTTGTCACACTGACATATTATGAAATATGTTCTTGCTGAGTGCGCACCACTGTGGTCGATGGTTTTCGCAGCAATATGTTAGAGTCATGATCGTGCCATGAAAGCTGTTGTGGTGCTTCATCATCACTCTGGATCATCAATTTCTGCTGCCATTGACAGACCTGCTGGCACAATTTATGCAAATGGTGTTCTCCGAATGATGTTTTCCACTAAGTCTTCATCAACATATTTCCAGATTTTCATCCTTGAGGACAAGCATACTCTTGAGGAGAGAAGTATTGTTACCTGTAATGGGATTGAACAGAGATGGATAGATCAGGAGAAGGATAGCTCAAATATAGAGTTGCACCTCGCAACCAAAAACTGGACTCTCAGGTCGGCAGACGGCCCTGATGGGGAAGGCCGACTGGAGATTGCTGAGCACGGAAGGTGTGTGTTAATGAGAGAGATTTTGGGATTTGGAGAAATGTTTGTTGATTTAATGAAATATGATCTGCACCCTTAGCGCATACATATACTCTTACGAAACTTGAACCATATGAAACTGACCCCTAGCCGACTCTAATAGACTCTAACGAAATGAAACAGATTTGTAACAGGCTTCCTGTAACACCATGGTGGTGAAAATCGGTAACGCGACGAGAAGGGAAGCTACGAGCTATTGAATCGGAGATCGTAGCGAAGAGAATAATGGAGCGTCGGTGGAGAGAGTGATCTGAAACGGGTCAGACATTTGAGCTTAGAAAGACAAATTTGGCCTTCTTTCACGTGAATTTCTTCACAGCCCACAGACTAAGCTTGATCTAACAGACGTTACTTGGGTCAGTTTAAGGGTTGGGGAGCCTAAACAAAATTTTGTGAACTGTTAGTGAACTGTTATTGACTTTAACCTCTATTTGTTTTGTTGTTCATCAAAGCGCAGAAATTAACAAAATTGATTACTGATACATGATGTAGCAAAAGCAATTATGTAAATGAATCGGGACTCCCACCAAACAGGGCAAATGCTGTAGGTGGGCTCATCTGGCTGCAACCCGGTTAGCATTTCGCCCAAAAAAATTCACTAACTTGGTGATCTGCAGTTTACATAGCCAACAATTCAAGCAGTTAGCGGCGGAATTTGAAAAATTTACCTCTGACACACATTCACGCTAAACTAAATACTGAAAACAGAGAGAGGTGGTCCACATTTCATATTCAGGATTTCACTTACAATGTAAGACCGTTCATGAAACCTTAGAGTCATAACCTATCATCACAACAGGGTTTCCTGTTTCAAATCATTCCACTAAATTCAAGTAAGGAGATGTGTAACAATACTAATCCATCACTGGTTTCTAAACTTGAAGTTTACTCAACGAAGAAGAATTCAACAGGATATTAGTAAATCAGGATATTGACGGTGATGGGTGGTTAATTTTAAGTATTATATTTTACGGGTGGCATTCTTAAAACAAATTTTTTTACGGGTGGTTCTGACTAATATCGTATTTTACGGGTGACGAAGTCAAAAATCCATATTTTACGGATGATTTTTCTAATAAACCCTAAATATGAGGCTGACTGGCCTCATAATTGATCGATTTTGACAATAAAGAAGAACAAGAAGACACCGAATAAAGCAAAGGAAGGGGCATGGGGGCTAGCAGCTACCAGATCATCTAATGTTAAGCCCTCGTAAAAGGGCAATGGATAGACATATAGAATGGCTTTATTGTATCAATTCATAAAGGATGAATAAGCACCACCATGTGTGAAATTGTGAATATAAGGTCCTGGTTTTGCACGTACAAAGTAAACACACCAGGCAATCAGAGAAGATATAAAGATCATTTCGTCATCAGTGTCATCATCAGTTCATTGCCTAATATGTGTCATCTAGTTGATTTGTAACTTATATATTAGCTACCGCTCACCACCTGTTTCGCTGCAATCTAGAAACTCATCACTTTCCTCGACGTACTGATGATGTTCGACTCTAAACTCATATAATGTGACCATACGCAAATTAAGAGGCGGAGGAACGTTCAAGTAAAAGTTACTCCCTTCCTCCGGATATGTAGTGCATGTTTGGGGTTTGGCACACATTTTAATAAATAATGATTGTGTGAGAAAGAATAATATAAAAGTAAGTAAGTAGAGAAAAAAATATAAAAGAGAGAAGTGTGAGAGATAAAAGATGAGAAATAATTATGATAAAAGAAAACATGACAAACATTCGGGACATTCAAAATGGAACATGAAGAACAAAAGAGGACGGGAAAGTATGTGGTATGAAATTAAATCAATGAGACGATGAAAGTCTGGAAAGATAAGTATATATCATGTAGTTTTCAGCTACCAGCCTAAATGACCGTTTAGTGTAAATGCAATCAGATTCTGCTCAACTCTCTTAAATGAAAAATGCTAACCTAAGCAATCTTCTGATTGAATCAGGTTAAGTTAAAGATCACGTGGTTAGATTAGTAAAGTTAATTGGGATGGAAAAAAGAGGGGGATAGTGGTGATGGAATCTGATTCCCTTACAATTAACAGACTATACAAATATTGCTTTTTGCTCTTTTTTCATGCATGCATAAAGCAGCAAAATCCCTAGCCTCTCTAAGCTTCTCTCTATATCTTTTGTCTCAGGATTCATTCTTTCACTCATTCACTCATTTCAGCATACATTTACAGTTGGAAAGGCATCAAGTATATGTCCACGGCGGCCTTATGTACAGTGCAGCCCATTGGTCGTTGTTTCTCCACCTCTCTTTTGATCTTCAATAACAAAATGTATAGTGGGGACCCATATTGTTACCTTTAATTAAATGATGAGTATATACAAATCATATATACGTCAGAAGTGAGCGCGGAGCTAGTTAATTCTAAGCTCACCATTTTGATATTCTATCGTGTGATAGAAGTTAACTTTCAGGTGCACTTATAGGTCTACCTACATGCCGTGTTGCAGCGGAATGTAAAACTCAATTTTATGCAACACGATGTTTTGTTAACCCACTTCAGCCTCACTGCCTACGTGTGGGGAGCCTCGCTCAGATTGATAA
>JAWWMW010078422.1:0-13170 GCA_035048345.1 Echeveria elegans
TGTGATCAGACTCTTACTTTACTAGCATGAATGTTCGGACTTCGGATGCAACTGTGTACATGTTTTTCACTGACGCAGACTATTTAGTTTTGTTATTCTAATGTGTCATGCACTGAAGTAAAGACATGCTAGTCATCAGGATTAAGAAAGAAGGGCACTGCAACATGATAGTCATCAGCATAAATGATTGTGACATAAGAATAATTTTATCTTAGTTTCAAAATATGCAAAATGCCATGAAAAATATTTTAATTGTTGTTTTTTATCAGGAAAATGTATGATTTTTGGGTCGGGTTTGGACGGGCCACGGACATGAAAGTGTGGCCCGAAAAAATTTTCGGGTCGGGTTCGGACCGGATCATGCCCGTCCAATGATCACTCCTAGTTAAAACAAATTAAGCATCAAATTTGTAAGTGTGGTAAGTCCCAAACCTTATAACAAATCAGTATTTATTTTGCGTCAGTTAATCCTTTTTTTAAACTAGATTTAGCATCCCGTCTGTAGAATAAGTAAGGCTATGGATTGTTGATATTATTTGAGGTCACCGTGGAACTTAATGCTCATGTGTGTCAATATTTTTGGGCAAGATAATCGTGGATCAAGGGGGGAGATTCTGATTAGCTTATCGTGAATGCTTGACGAAGTTATATGTTGTCTGATACAGCAGGCTGATGCGTCACAGAGTCTGAGACAGCAGGCTGAGGTGTCACAGAGAATATGAGACCTATGTGAATTTCACGTCATCAGCTGATGTGAAATTCGAATATTTAGGTAAAGATCTGAATATTATCTATTGGAATATTATTTAAGCAATAAGGAATATTGCTAAATCAGAAATATTGCTAAGCAATCGATTGAGATTAAGCGATCTGCTGTTACAGGCTTCAAACATTGAGCTGGGCCTCAGACACTGAGCTGTGTCGATAGAATCGATTGAGATTAAGAGAAGTAAGATTACAATCTCTGATCAACGACGTCAATTTACATAAGAGCAACAATATAAATCATTACAAAAGAACGGAGACAAGCTGATCAAAGAATTAGAACCTGAGTAGTGTTGCAGAAGAGGCAGAGAACACGTGCACAGAAGAATTCAGACTGGGTCTAAATTGGTGGACATCAAGACTGGGTCTTGTATCAGGAGCCTGAGGTTGCTTATGATCTATTCACTAGAAATACTTAGCTCAATCATTACCTGAGGTTGTAAGTGTTGTGTAAGTAATTTTTTTATTAGTGAATTGTTTCCACCGGGCTTGAGGAGAAGCCCCGGACTAAGCCTTAAAGGAGTCGAACCGGATTAAAATTCGGTGTGTCATTTATTTTCTGTTACGTTTCACGAACTGACTAACTGCTCAGAAATTGAACAGATCAAAGTCCAAAGAGGTTCATCCACGCCAATGAATAAGTAGCTGTTGATATGTTGACTTCTAGATCAACATAAATAAATTTGTTGATATATGTTCATTTGAACTAAAACAAACTGATCAAATTAACATAGTTTTATTAGTACAAAACTCTCATATTCGTACAATTAGGATGCTCGTGTTGAGTTCCTAAAGTTTTGATTAATTGTATCGCACTGTTTCACCTTTTTGGATACTGTGTTTTTTCTTTTCCAGCTGATGGCAGTTTCCTCCAAGTTCAGTCAGATCGGTCATTAATCATTAAAAAAAAACACTTGAAACCAGCAAATTACATAGTTGGAACTGGTTGTTATAGTCTGTTAAACTTTTGTCCTTGGAGGCAGAGCTTTCCTCAAGTTTGATGCTTTTAGGAAACGTTTGTCACTGGAATATGTTATGCTTGCAATTTTGGAAACCTTCCTTGGCTTGGTAGCCTTGATTTGGTCGCAGTTGATATGCTTATAAACTTATTCTTTCATACAGCAAGCAGAGCTGATCTCCTTGAAACCAGATTAGGTAATTTATGAAAAGGGTTAATTTCAAATAACCACCGTATGTTAGGGGTGTTTCTAAAATCTCACCCATATGATTCTTCCTCAAAAATAAACACCTAAAAGAAATTTCAAAGTCACATCCATTTCACCATTCCGATAAAATTCAGGCTCAAAAACTCACGATAGGGTCCAATACCTCCCTTTGTTGTTTCAAATGTCATTTTCTTATTTATTCCTTCAACATTAATCATCATCGTTATGTTTCGATGATTTAAAAACTATCTAAAAACATGTTACTTTGTGTGAAAATAAATGTTATAAAACATTAAAAAATTAAAAATATTGTGTAATTGATGTAAATTTTACCGGAATAGTGTTATGAGTGTCAATTTTATCGAAATATTATCTAAATTCTACCGGAATGGTGAAATGAATGTGATTTTAATTATTTTTTTTAACATATGAATAATTATTTGTAAAGAAAAATTATGTTAAGGGTGGTTGTTTGTAATTAATCCTTATGAAAATATTGATGGCCCGGAAAGAACCTATTCTTTTATGCCATTAATCAACGTTGTACTCCCCGACTTGGGCCCATAAAGAGAAAATATGCTGGAAAGCCCGCACGGTGTCCGTCTTCTTTTTTCAGCTTTGAGCTTCCTCATAAATAAATAAAAACAGAACTCGACGCCTCTTTCGACTACAATCGATTGACTTCTTGAGTGCCATCTGCTGCGGTGAGTTCGAATTGAAACTATTTCTCAGATTTTCTTCTTCACTTTTTGGTTTGGTTGATTTATATATATATAGCATTGGAATGTGATAATTAGGGTTTGAGGTTTTCAATTGTTTTTAACAAATCTGCATTGGCTTTTCATTTATTTTTTTCTTGTTTTAATGGGTTTCAGACTACTGTTGACATGAGAAAACTCGTCGCAATGCTAGGACGGCCGCGGTCGAAGTTAAACAGGTTGTCGAGGCGGTCAAAAAAAGTCAAAACAGGTTGAAGAAGGGTTTTCTCATTTATTAGAAAAATTAATTTTGCATAACCTGCTCATCGAAGTTGATAAGTTGATGAATTTAACTCCTTGACTGGTGATGTTTGAATCGGTTATTTTCATTGTTTTGCAGGGTGTAATATGGATGAAGTGGTTTCTGATAGAATCAGTGACTTGCCTCATGATGTTATGTGCATTATTTTGAGTCGCTTACCACTGCAAGATGCGGTGAGAACTAGCATCTTGTCTAAAAAGTGGAAGCTTCATTGGACGAGGATTGAAAGTTTGGTGTTTGACAAGTATTTTTATTATATTTTTATTAGTATACTAGACGAGGTTATGAGGCTGTCTGAATATGTAAGCACTGTTATGAATGTTCTATCGTCTCACGGAGGACCCGTGCGCAAATTCCTTTTGTACGTTCCTAGTTGTTATGGATTCGTTGCTTCGAAGAACATAGATCCCTTGGTGCTTCGTGTATCAGAGTTTGGAGTCGAAGATCTTACGTTAGAATTTAAAGATGAAGATCAAAGATTTCCTGATTCCGTGTTTCGATGCGTGAAATTGAAACATTTGTCTTTGAATTTTGGTCTAGCGATTTCATGTTTTGAAAGATTCACTGTGATTCCTACTCATGGTTTCAGAGAACTTTCTTCTCTGGTCAGCCTTAGCTTGCGTCGTGGCGAAATGGATTTCAATGAGGTTGCAGAAATCATATCAAATTGTCCACTTCTTGAAAGACTTTGCCTTGACTACAATGATATTGCCATTTCATCTAATTCGCGCGTCATCACTGCTCCAAAGCTTAAACATCTATCGGTTGAATACGAATGTTGCATGTATTTTAGGTTGATATACACTCCAAATATATCCACCCTTTTTCTGAGGAGCGAATTGGTGCTTGAACATACGGGGAGCGAGGATATAGTTGGCTTCTTTTGTGCTATTCCAAAAGTTGAAACTATCAATTTAAATGGCGGTGTTCTTTTGGTAAGCCCTTATTGTCTTTTCTTTTGATATTTTCTGGTATTTATTCTTAAAGTTTCTGTTATGTTACAATAATGAATTGTATACTTTTGAAGGAATGGCCTGAGAATTTTCCAGAAAAGCTACCGACACTGCTTGAGAATCATTTGAGTCTCACCGTGTGCGACTTAAACATATGTTCACTAAAGCAAATTCGTTCCATGTTTTGCTTAATCAAGAGCTCGCCAAAGTTGGAAACATTGGATATTTCGGTAAGCAAAGTTTGATAATGTCATTTGTTTGTTCGTACGATCACAATCCTCTTTGATTTATCTGATATGAAATTTTGTGTTTTGTAACTTGGTGTAGATATGTTGGCCCGAACATGGATCTAAAGCCTGTTTTAAATACTTTATATCACAACAAAATGATGATGTTGAAAACCTATCAAGCCTTAGAACTGTGAAGATTTCTGGTCTCAAAGGAGGGAAGTTTGAGAAATTTTTCATCGGCATTTTTCTTTCCAGATGCCCAAATTTACAGAAACTATATTTGAGAAGCCGCGATCATATTCGAATAAAGCCTGGTGCTGAGTCCAAGATGATAGCAGGCATCAAGAAATTACGTAAACGCGTAGTATCATCTCAAACTAAGATAATCTACCTCTAGTAGCCAATGTAGATACATGTCTCCACTTTCAATACTATTGAATGGTTTTCTTGTACAAACAAGTTCCTAACTTTTTTTATGTTGCTAATTATATCATGTGTTTTCATCGAAAGTAGCCGCGACATGTTTTGGCTGTTGGTGCCTTGAATGCTGTAAAATTTTGATCTTGTAAAAGGGTTGTTGCTACTTGTTTGATTGCTCTTTCTATTGAAAAGTCGATGATGAATTCTTTGCAAACAAATACACAGAAAAATGTTCTTTGAAGTTCATAGTCAGGGTATGAGTTAATAGTCATACTTAAATGTTTTTCCGTTTCTCAATGTTTCAATGAAATCGACTTGTTTTGAAGCAATGGCCCCGCTCAAAGAACCAAGAGAGGTTCTTTATTCATGACATGAACATGTTTTTACTGAGAGACAAATCCGTCCGGAATTATGTCTTATCAAGAGCTCGCCAAATCTAGAGAAACTACACATTTGGGTAAATAGCAATCGTTAGAGCATCTCCAGCGCCCAAGGTAAATTGGGCTTTTTTGCTAAATATATCTAGCTGTCTTCTTATATACCTAACCTAACACTAAAAGCCTCCCTCCAACGCACGTCCCTGTTAAGCTAAAATTTTAGCAAGGTAGATTTGTCAAGCTATATTTGCTACTCAACTCAGCATCGCTACTCTGTGGACCTACTCCGTATTTCACAACCTCTTCAATCCACCGCCTCCAATTGCTTTGTCCGTTCGTAGACTGGTTGGGAGGTGGAAAGGAGGCCGCGGAAGCTACTGATCCAATCGTTACTGCGGCATCTCCACCGCCTCCAGTCCCTTCTGTTGTAACTTTTTGGGCTCAAGTTGTTTTGATTAAATGGCGTCAGGGGAGAGTCTTGTTTTGGATTGGAGTTGGAGATGGAAATGGAAATTGACGCCCACTTGTGAAGAGAAAGGTTTGATTTTGTCGATGTGTTGGTTGAAATTTTGTGTGTTTTTGTGAATTGTGATGTTTGGTTTGAGTGATGGCGGTGTAGTGGAATTTGATGATTTGGGGTTTGGGAAAGTTTTATGAATGTATAGTGATGTGGCAAGGAAACTGAATTTTGGGTGGAGGATTTTGACTTGTCTATCGTTTTTTGTATGAGAAGTTTGATCCTTGTGAAATTTGAGGTTTTTTTGATGTTTTGTGTGATCCGGAATGTCATTGTAAATGGAGATTTTTGGTGTTTCAGGGTTGAACAAGGATTGTGTGATGGTGCCTGTTCCTAGAGGTGCTGGGATTGTGGCTGCTAGGGTGCCTAAGAAAGTTTTGCAATTTGCCGAAATTGGTGTTTTGTCTGATCCGGAATGTCATTGTAAATCGAACGTGGCGCTCAACTCCGAAGAAATTGCCGCATTGGAAGGGAAAGTATCAGCAGCGGCTCTCATGCCGGAATCTGTTTTGAAGAAGCAGAAGAGGAATGAGGAGTGGGCTTCAGCCAAGAAGGAGACACTAGTGAAGCAGAAGATCCATAACTCTGAGAACCGAAAGATTAAGGGAAGCCAAGTTGAAGGGTGGCTTCTATGTCAACCCTGAAAACTCATCTTTATTATCCGTATTCGAGGTATCAATGCAGTGCACCCAAAGACTAAGAACATCTTGCAACTTCTGCGATTGAGACATATCTTCAATGATGTGTTCTTAAAGTGAACAAAGCTACAGAGGGTGGAGCCATAAGTGGAGGAGAACCACAAGTGGAGGATCAAGGAACATGAAGTGGAACAATGGTGTGTTCTTCTGTAAATATGGTGTGTTCTTAAAGTGAACTATATATTGTGTCAGGGAGGAGAACCACAAGTGGAGGATCAAGGAACATGAAGTGGAACAATGCTTCAATTATACACAAAAGATTGTTTTTTTTTTGCTAAACAACTACATTGTCAAGTTTTGAAGAACGATTTTGGGTCTGACTTGTAGTTCACGGATATAGATGAGGGGTATGTTGGATGAAGCTAAATGCATGACTTGTACTTCTTGTATTTTGTATCTTTGTTTGTATCCAAAAAAAATTATTATACAAAGTCTCTCATCGGAACAAAACTTGTTTTTCATCATTTAAAGTATATCTAATTTATATAATATTATATTTTAACTAATCAATTTAACTATCCTCATTGGAGCAAAACTTACTTTGCATCATCTAAATTATACCTAACTTATATAATATTATATTTTACCTAAACAATTTAACTATCCCATTGGAGATGCTCTAACTGAAAAGGAAATTCGACAATATTTTTTTTGTCATACTTTATTATTTTTCTGGTTTTAGGAAATTGAAAGTGACGATCATCTACTTGATGAAGGTGATGATGATATAGAAGATGATCATGAGCGTGAAATGGAAATTCATGTACCTCCTCAACCAGTTTGAGAAAAAGACTGTCGTAACGGTTGTGCAAAAGAACCGGAGAGGGAAATTTCTGAGAAGGAAAAGAAAAAGAAAAACCTAGAGGAACTGGATGCAATTCTGGCTACTGTGTTTTAACACTTATTTTTATACGGGTGGTACTATGATTGTAGCTGCTTAGGTAGCCAGTCCTTCTGATTTTAGTTATTGATACTATTACTGGTGGCCAGAAGAAGATATGTGCTTCTTATGTATGCATTTTGTGTTTTATAGCAATTGGTTGTCAGATTGTTTTTTTTTTGTAATCATTTGTCACCTTTTTATGTTGTCTTTATTTAGCTATATGAATATGTTTGTTGAGAATCCTTCGTCTGCTCCTTCGACTGATCGGGATGAACCCTAGACTGGAATGCAATTGGCTCAACTAGAGGGACTGATACGCAATTACCCGAAACCTGCAACAGATTACGCAAATGTCATCTTCTCTAAGGATCAATATGCAATTACCTGAAAATCCTTTTGTATCTTCTTTTACCCTATAAATACCTGCTCTATTCTAATGCCAATATTAAGATTTTTAGAAGCAATACAAAATCTTCAATTCATTTCAGTTTTTTTATAGAAAAATTGTTTCTATTCACCTCGGAATTTCTGAGGTTTCACATGGTATCAAGAGCCTACGACAGTCCAATCTGTTCCTTCCTGCCCTTTTGATTTTCTTTGATCTTTTGTTCCTGCTGATACTCCAATATGACAGACAATGAATATGTCCAAGTTGAACAAACAAGTCAGTTTTCAAGCCTTGATACTACCTTACATATCAGCCCTACTGAAAACATATGGATTTCCCTTGTTGCTCAACCTCTAGAAGGTCAAGAAAATTTTGTAACATGGAGAAAATTCATGGTTAGAGTTTTGGGTTTCAAAAAGAAACTGGATTTCATCTATGGAATTTCTAAACCTGATGACCCGGAAGCTCTTGATAAATGGGAACAATGCAACAGTGCTGTCCTATCTTG
Organism: Echeveria elegans; assembly: GCA_035048345.1. Taxonomy (NCBI): domain Eukaryota; kingdom Viridiplantae; phylum Streptophyta; class Magnoliopsida; order Saxifragales; family Crassulaceae; genus Echeveria; species Echeveria elegans. Next base: position 7,926 of record JAWWMW010078422.1, read on the forward strand.
GATTACAAATTCTGTTTCTAAAGACATTGCAGGTGTTCTAATTCATTTTGAAGATGCTGCCCAAGCTTGGAGTGATTTGGAGGCTAGGTATGGAGGTTCTAATGGACCTACCATGTTTGCATTACAAGTTGAGATACATAATCTCAAACAATGAGACCTTACTGTAGTTGGCTACTACAACAAACTGGTGCAACTATGGGCTGAGGAAGATGCTATGACTATTCAGGAATTATGTGATTTGGGATCAAGTTGCAAATCTACTCAATGCATGCAAGCTAAGAAAGAACTGGACATAACAATGAAGTTCTTGATGAATCTGAATGAGATACATTCTCAAATAAGTGCACAAATCCTTGCTATTGATCTCATTCCTAGCATTACTGAAGTCTACAACACCATAAGACAAAATGAGAAGCATCAAGGAATTCACGTACCAGCCTATGGAGATGGAGCAGCTTTAAACATAAACAACTCCCAATGAGGCAACCCTACACAACAAAATTCTCAAGTTACTAATCAGTCTGTGTTCAGTAATGCATTCCAGCAGAATCAAAACAAATACAAGCAGAGGAACAAAGGCAAAAAGAATTTATTCTGCAATTATTGTCACATGTCTGGACACACAAAAGAAGTCTGCTATAAGCTGCATGGATATCCAACTGGACACAGACAATGCAAAGGAAATCAGATCCAAGGAAACATAAACAAAAGGAGCTTCATTAACAATGTTGTTACTGATCTTGATTCTATAGGAAACTGTCAAAGCAAAGAGAACATTGAACAGGGAACACAGTCTAAACTGGAATCCATTAAGAGTAAACTAAGCAAGATAATGACACAACTAAATGCTAGTGGAAGCACAATGGGCCAAATGAGAGTTTTTCTCATTCGATTATAACTCAATTGTATTCGCCCCGCTCCCGCCATATTTGACACCTCTAAATTGAGATGTCAAATTTTCATTAGATTTTAAAAATCGTCCATTAAAAAGATGATCATTCACCTCTCATTAGCTTAATGAGATAAATGATCTCAATACTCTATAATCTCACCGCCTGATTTGACACCTCGCCGGTTGATTGAGACCGATGTGATGGAGACTAGTGACACGGGCTATCAATCGTGCTATTTATGAATTATTACGTTTCGCACCCTGTACTATTATTCAATTTCACACTCACTCGTACGGGTATCGAGTATTATTACGTCAGTTCGAACGACGTCGTGTTTGATTGGGCACGCATGGGTAGATGTGTCAAAATGTTTCGTTATCCAATGAAATTTCGATAACCGCCGTTAAAAAATAGCTCGTTAGTCTCCCATTAGCTTATTGGAATAAATGGTTTCAATACCCGTTAAACATATTATCCATTAAAATCTTGTCCGTTAGTTCCAATAGTGCTAATGGATTAAATGAGAATTTTTCTCATTCGACTATAACTCAATTGTACTCGCCTCGCTCCCGCCATATTTGACACCTCTAAATTGGGATGTCAAAATTTCAATAGATTTTAAAAACCATCCATTAAAAAGATGCACATTCACCTCTCATTAGCTTAATAAGATAAATGATGTCAATACTCATTAATCTCACCACCTGATTTGACACCTCGCCGACCGATTGAAACCGATGTGATGGAGACTAGTGACACGGGCTATCAATCGTGCTATTTTTGAATTATTACGTTTCGCACCCTGTACTATTCAATTTCACACTCGTACGGGTATCGAGTATTTTTAATTTTGAAATGGTAGGAGTTAATTGAAAATGTATTAACTGAGGCGGATTCGATTTGAGATGTTTTACTCTAATCTGGGCGGTGTGGTCTAAACCGTTCTGATCCAATCCAATCCGCTTTTGCTCCAGCTGGATTCGAAATGCGTCTCGTTTCGGAAATCTATTGGGGTTGTGTTTGAGATTCTCAATTTTTTGTTGAGAGATTTATCTGGGTTTTGTAGATTGTGCGTTGTTGATAGTTTGGGTATTGGGTTTTGCTGTGCTATCTCGAGTTGCTGACTGAAAGGAGGGATTTTGTGAATTGAGTTAGAGTTTTGGAGCCGGGAAAATTGTGAGATTGCTGCCGATTTGTGAATCGATTTGGGTGTGGTGGGGCTGGGTGAGCTTGAGATCTGAGTTGTGGATGATATGGTTTTGGGATTTTAGGGTTCAGATTGTTGGTGAGTTTGTGGGATTGGAATAGTTTGTGGATAGAATAGATGAAGCTTTGATCTTTGGTAATGGATGAGATGTAAAGAAAGCATCTTGAGTTGAACGATTTGGTGCAGAGCAGCTGCTGAAAAAGTTATCATGTTGAGGCTAATTCTGAGTAGATTTCCGCGGAGATCCCACAAATCTGAAGTAGTTGAGCCTTTGCGTTCAAATAACTGTGATGCGGCTGGAAATGGGATTAATCCAACAAGCAATGGGAGTACCACACCAAGCAACTGGTCGAGCGGCCCCAAAAAGACTTCGTCGGTGGTTTTCCCATCCAGCGTGGTTGCGGGGGTCGAGCCGTTGCTTCCGTTTAAAGATGTTCCGAATGGTGAGAAGGTGAATTTACTTGTCAGTAAGTTGAGCTTATGCTGCGTGACTTTTGATTTCACTGATGGTACGAAGAACTTGGCTGAGAAAGACATAAAGAGGCAGACGCTAATGGAGCTTGCAGAGTTTGTAGCTTCATGCACTGTGAAATTTCCAGAGCCGGCTATTGTGGCCATGTGTAGGATGTGTGCCTCAAATTTGTTTAGGGTGTTTCCACCTCATTATAGGGCTAAGGCTAGTGGAAGTGAGAATGAGGATGATGAACCAGTTTTCGATCCTGCATGGTCGCATTTGCAAATAGTGTATGATATATTGCTCAATTTTGTTACTTCCGCGCATCTTGATGCCAAAGTAGCGAAGAAGTATATCGATCATTACTTCATTTTGAAACTGCTTGATTTATTTGATTCTGAGGATCCGCGTGAGAAAGAATCATTGAAGACCATTTTGCATAGGATATACGGGAAGTTTATGGTCCACAGGCCTTTCATCAGGAAATCGATAAGTTACGTTTTCTATCGTTACGTTATTGGTAAGGAATGGCATAACGGTATTACCGAGCTTTTGGAAATATTTGGAAGTATTATAAGTGGATTTGCATTACCTCTTAAAGAAGAACACAAAATATTCTTTTGGCGGGCGTTGATTCCATTGCACAAGCGAAAGCAACTCGGTAACTACTGCCAACAGCTTTCCTATTGCGTGATGCAGTTTATTGAGAAGGATCCAAAATTAGCAAGTATCGTGATAAGAGGATTGTTGAAGTATTGGCCTATAATTAATAGTCAGAAGGAAGTGATGTTTTTGGGAGAGATCGAAGAAATTCTTGAAGCAATTAACATGGCTGAATTTCAGAAAGTTATGCTTCCACTTTTCTGGCGGGTCGGCTGCTGCATTAACAGTTTACATTTTCAGGTATGTAAAACCTCACTTTCCTTATTTTTAGTGACTTGCGTTGAAATCTTCCCTTAAAATTTCCACACTGAATTGTCCGATTGTTGTTAATATATTGCAGATACTTATATTTGTGTTTTACTATCAGTAGGAACTGTATTTACGTCCTTGTAGAATATAAGCGCAATAGTACCTGTACTTGTATGTTGAAAGCGATTCATTGTTGACCAAATGATGCTATAATTGGTGGAAGTTGTTTTCAAGTCGGATCACAATCAGTATGCAATACCATATTGGCCATATCCTCCTCATACCATGAAACATGAAGGTACTACGGGTGAGGCTTATACAACGTTGCCCAACAGTGATCGGTCATTTTCGATCGTCTTGATGTAATTGTTTTGTCTTGATATGGAAATATTTACACTGTTTATCCGCAGTCTATGTTTTGCAGCCTTACAGTGCTGTGTTTTGTTTATTCCAGGTGGCTGAAAGGGCTCTCTTTCTATGGAACAACGAGAACATAGTCAACCTAATCACCCTAAACCGACAAGAAATATTTCCTCTCATAGTCCCAGCTCTGGAAAGAAACATTCAAACACATTGGAACCAAGCGGTGGTCAACTTAACCATAAACGTATCCAAGATTTTAACCGATATAGATGAACCTTTTTACAGGTCCTGCCTTGCTGATTTTACAAATGAACAAGAGAAGTCGAGCCTAATAGAAGAGAAGCGAAAAGAAATATGGCAGCAACTAGAGAATGTAGCCAATCTGCATCCAGTTACTGGACAGATTCCCGTGCTGGTAACAACTCCTGTAGCGACACCAATTACTTGTTGAGCCAGATTCACACAGCTGTTGGCCTGTCAATTCTTACTATTGCCGTCTTGAATTTATGTCCAGTGAGTCGGTGACCACCTTTTATTGTAAACTTGTAAGTTGTAAGTTAACAACGTTTACAGACTCATTAATATTTACGCAGGAATGTTTTTTTCGCAGCTATTTTGCAGATGGTGATTGTTTCTGAATGGCCTTGGTTGGACAGCGAATCGAATCTCTGGGAACAAATAATCAAAATGAGTCAGTGCTCGCAAATTTGAATGATTGAATCATATTCAAAATGGTTAATTAACGAAAATCACTTGTAAAATACGGATTTCTCCGATAGCCACAAAAATGTAATATTACTCAAAATCACTTATTACTTACCAATAGTCATCCATATAATAATAATTAGTTCAATAAACACACATTCATCGACAATTTATTTAGTAAAAAATAAAATTATAAAAACCCGTTAAAATCCAGAGATATTCAAACAATAAGTGAAAACTATTAAACCTTTTTTTTGATAAATTTTTGTGCTGAAATTTGATAAAATTTTAAAATATTGAATTACATTTTAAATTCTTAAGGCATAATTTTTTTCGTTAAGTATGAAATTAAATGAGTGACTTTTTTATATTTGTTTTCTGAAGTTTTGAATGTTTTTAATTTTTTTTATTATTTCTATGAATTGTTTTCCGATGACTGTATGTTTATTGAACTGATTATTTTTATGAATGACTATTGCTAAAAAATATTTTAATATATGGTTTTGAGTAGTATCATTTTCGTATGACTATGGAAAAAAATTGATATTTTACTAATGATTTCTGAAAATAAACCCTATTCAAAACGACATTTTATACCTTACAAAATGAGGGTAAATTCTATCTAGTGGATGTCTTGAATCTCATTCAGATTTCGGTTCTGAACAAAGACTGATGATCCTGTCAACTGTTTTAAACTTTGAGCGGCAAAAA
>JAWWMW010078432.1:2208-13170 GCA_035048345.1 Echeveria elegans
GCTTTCTAATATTTGCAGAATCCAGTCCTTGAAGTTTGCAGGATGACACTCGGATTAGGTCATCCCAAAATCAAAATCAGAAGATGTCTGTCGAACAATGGTGGGGGCTGTTTGAGATGAATTGGGCGACGGCGATGATGACGACGTAGTGTCGGATGGTTCAATACCCCTCCGCAAGCTCAGAGTGTGGAGAAGATTGGAGCAGCTGAGCTTGGAGCTTAGTGTCTGTAAAGTATCGGCTGATAAAGATTTCGTCAGGAGATCCGCCAGTTGATTGTTGGATGGAATAAAATGCGAATTGATGAAGCCATCGACCAAATGCTGTCGGACCAAATGACAGTCAATTTCCACGTGTTTAGTGCGTTCGTGGAAAACTGGGTTGCGGGCAATGTGAATAACGGACATGTTGTCGCAGTATAAGGTAATCGGTTCGGGAATGTCGACCTGAAGATCAGTAAGTAATCTGGTAAGCCATATCAATTCTCGACAAGTTTCAGCCATGGATCGATATTCAGCTTCAGCTGAAGAACGAGATATAACCGCATGTTTCGTTGTTTTCCAGGAAATGAGAGAACTACCAAGTTGGATGGCGTAGCCTGTTACAGAGCGTCTGGTAAAAGGGCAGGAGGCCCAGTCGGAATCGTAGTAGGCTGTTAGCGTCAAGGCCTGAGAAGCAGGATAGAACAATCCTTGACTAGGTGTGTATTTCAAGTATCGTAAAACTCTTTGTGCTGCAGTCAAGTGTTCTTCTTTGGGGTTAGCCATAAATTGACTGAGGATGTGTACTGAGAACGTGATATCTGGTCTAGTAACAGTGAGATAAATAAGTCGTCCAACAAGATGCCGATATGATGTAGGATCTGTGAGTTCAGGAGAGGATGATAAGGCTAGTTTTTGCTTTGTGTCCATGGGTGTTTTAGCAGGCTTGCAACCCATTAGACCTGTGTCTTGAAGAAGGTCTAGGACATATTTGCGCTGATTTAGAAAAAAGCCTTTAGAAGAGTAGCTAACCTCAATGCCCAGAAAATAATTTAGGCGCCCAAGGTCTTTGATCTTGAACTGAGAATCAATAAATGATTTAATCTGAGTGAGAAGTGTCACGGAGGTTCCAGTGAGAAGGACATCATCTACATATACCAACAAAATCAGAAATTCTCCATCTTTAGTGTAGGTAAATAATGAGTAGTCATTGAGGCTTGCTGAGAAACCATAGTTAATAAGGGCATCACTAAACCTGCTGAACCATTGTCTAGAGGCCTGTTTTAAACCAAAAATGCTTTTAGTAAGGCGACAAACTTTTCCCGCATGTTTTTCTGATTTGAAATAGCCAGGTGGTAACTTCATGTAGACCTCTTCAGTTAATTGACCATGTAGAAAAGCGTTGTTGACGTCCAGTTGAAAAATGGGCCAGCTTTTTGAAGCAGCTAATGCTAACACTGTGCGTACAGTAGGCATTTTTACCACAGGAGCAAATATTTCTTCATAGTCTATACCTTCTTGTTGTGTGTATCCTTTGGCAACTAGGCGTGCTTTGTATCTTTCTATAGAGCCATCTGAGTTCCTTTTTGTTTTGTATATCCATTTGCAGCCAATACAATTTTTACCATCTGGTAAAGTTGTGATGAACCAAGTGTTGTTATCTTCTAGGGCCTTTAATTCATTAGACATGGCAGTGACCCATAGGGGATTTTTGCTTGCTTGGGCATAGCTGGTGGGGTCCTTATCTGACGAAATTTGAAGAGCAAGGTTCTGAAAAAATGGAGAGCAAGCAGAATAATCCAAGTAAGTGCTCATGGGGTATTTTGTATTGGTTTGTGTAAGGTTACATACATAATCGTTGAGCTTGGTAGGGGCCCTGTGGTGTCTGTCTGATTTTCTGGTAGCAAGATTGTTTGGTGGTGTTTTATTGATTGGAGTAGGTATGAGGGGTGCAATGGGTTCAACATGTTCAGTTTGTATAATAGGTTCAGTAGGAGGGGGTGTGTGATCTGGATGGGTTATGGGGTGTGAATGAATGTCTAAGTCAGAAAAATGGGTGGATAGAGGAATAGGTTGTATAGGAGAAGGTTGTGTGGGAACTGAAGGATTTTTTGTTGTAGCAAAAGGGAACTTATCTTCATAGAATATAACATCCCGACTGATAAGAAAATCATGACTTTGGAGATCATAAAGTTTAAATCCTTTCTTGCCAAATGGATATCCTAGAAAAACGCATGGCTTAGCTCGTGGGTCGAACTTGCTTTTCATGGGGGACACGTTAGTTGAGTAGCATAAACAACCAAAAACTTTTAGAAGGGTAAAGTCTAATACCTCATATGGGGACTTGTTGTGGAGACCAATTGAGGGAATTCTATTTGTGAGATACGTAGACGTGAAAACAGCATCGCCCCAAAAACAAACTGGGATGTGTGATTGAAATTTCAAGGTCCTTGCTGTTTCAAGTAAGTATCTGTGTTTTCTCTCAACCAGTCCATTTTGTTGGGGAGTATAGGCACAAGTGGTCTGTTGTAAGCATCCCACTGAGTGTAAAAATGTAGTCAAGCTATAACTGAGAAATTCCTTTCCATTGTCGGATCTGATTTGCTTGATTTTCTTTTCAAACTGTGTTTCAATCATCTTAAAAAAATTCACAACATGGTTTGTTACCTCTGTCTTTGCTGTCATTAGAAAAGTCCATGTGAATTTAGAGAAATCATCCACAATAGTTAGGAAGTATCTGACACCAGTGAGAGTGGGAATTCTGTAAGGTCCCCAAATGTCTATGTGGATGAGATCAAAAATGTCAGTACTAAAAGAAACACTATTTGGAAAAGGAAGTCCTGTTTGTCTGGCTTGGGGACAAATATCACAAAAGCAAGCAGTGTTTTTGCAATGTAAATCAGGGATATGATTTTTGAAATAAGAGGATAGTTTAGAAAATGGAACATGACCCAATCTTCTGTGCCATAAAGCTGTTGAAGCTTGGCTGGAATGTGTTGTTAGACAGTTTGCTTTTGTTGAGCCTTGTAGGATATATAATGCTCCAACTGCTTCACCAATTTTGTGTGAAATCTGTTTGTTTGAATCCTGTAAATAACAGGCTGTGTCAGTAAAATGAACACTGTTTGAGGTACCTTGAAGTAGCTTGGTAACACTAATCAGATTGAACTGAATATCAGGGACCAAGAGAATATGATTGAGAGTAAGTTGGTCGTTGATTGTAGACCTTCCATATTGTGTTACCATGACAGTGTTTCCGTTAGGCATGGAAACTTTGTATGGTGTAGTCAACTGCTTAATATCATGTAAGAGATGAGAATATGGGGTTATGTGGTCAGTGGCTCCACTGTCGATAATCCAAAAATCAGAACTGAGTGTAAATTGTGTAGAACAGGTTATACCTGAAGCTGACATACCTGAGGTTGATGTTGATTGAGTTTGAGAAGTATCCTCTGAAATACTAGTGGTTTTGTTGAGATGTGCCATGAGTTCGTTCAACTGTTGTAACTGAGTTGTGTTAATCCTGAAGGTTTGATAATCTAATGATGTAGCATCAGTAGGTGCCATCTGTTTGAATGTTTGAATGGTGTATCATCTGTTTGAATGTTGTTGACTGAACTGCGAATTCCTTTTGGATTTTGTCCAGGTTTATACTATTTGTGCCATGGTGGGTAACCAACCAGTTTGTAACATTTTTCTCTAATATGTCCTTCTTGCAGGCAGTAAGTACACTTCAATTTGGGTCTGGTGCTATCAACCGGTTTACCAAGAACTCCTTTGGGTGACTTTGGAGGGGGCGGATAACTGCTAGGGGAAGCATACATAGCAGAGGCCTCATGGTAAGTATTTCTGCTAATCCCTCTATGATTTGCATCTTGTACAATCATGGCATATGCTTCATTCAGTGCTGCAAATGGTTTCATAGCTAGTATCTGTGATCTTATTGTTAAATGTACCTCATTGAGGCCCATAAGAAACTTTAGTGTCTTGTCTGTGGACCTTTTCTTGTGCATGAATTTGGTGCAATTGCATTGACTGCCCAAGGTGCATATGTCAGGAGGATTCAGTGAATCCTTTTCTCCCCGTAACTGTGTTAGTTTCTCATGGTATTTTGCAATTGTGAGGTCTCCTTGCTTTAAGGTGTAGATTTCTTCTTGTAAGGCAAATAGCTTTGGACTGTTAGTTACTGAATATCTGGTGGCCAAATCAGTCCATGCCTCAATTGCATCATAAGAATGAATTAAAGAAGAACCTATATCTTTGGAAACAGAATTCATGATCCAAGAGAAAACGAAATTGTTGCACCTGAGCCATTTGCTGAGTTGAGTTTCATCCTCAGGTCTAGGTATCTTGCCATTGACAAAATCTAATTTGTTTTTGCAGCTAAGTTGCATTTCCATGGATTTGTGCCATGTAACATAGTTGGATTCGTCAATGAGAATTTGTGGAACCAAAGATATGTTGCTGAGTTCTGTGTGTGGAATGAATATAGGATCAAGAAGAAGGTTGTCGGCCAGAGAAGTAGGGACAGGGACAGGGTGGGTTGCGGAAGTTGATGTGGTTGTTTGAGGCATGATGAGAGGTTGAAGTATGAGGAAAGAAGAAGGTAATGAAGGAGGGGGTTGGTTGTTTTGTGTGTTTATTGGCCTGATACCATGTAGAAATCTGAAGTTTGATGTAGAATGGTTGATCGGAGAAGTAGCCGATCAATTTGCAAGAAAATGAAGTGTAAAGGTTTTGAAGAGTAAATGTAAAGTTATATCATTTGTATTACATGAGAAAGACTTTTATATACAACAGGGAAGCTTTTCATTTTCTAGGTAATTAGGTAATCTAGTCCAAAGCTTTCTAATATTTGCAGAATCCAGTCCTTGAAGTTTGCAGGATGACACTCGGATTAGGTCATCCCAAAATCAAAATGAGAAGATGTTTGTCGAACAATGGTGGGGGCTGTTTGAGATGAATTGGGCGACGGCGATGATGACGTCGTAGTGTCGGATGGTTCAATAGCTGTTAGTTGAATTGAATGTTTATTTTAACTACAGTACATGTTTGCATGATAATTTACTTAACCGAACAAGATCCTATTTATTCTATTCATGTGGTGTGCCACAGAACTTTAATTTGAGCAAGTGTAGTGGAAAACATGTTAATAATAAATCCATTATGCAACCCTATTCATATGTTGTTGATGAGGTCTAAAAAGTAAAGGCAGTTGGCATTTTCTTTCTTTTAGCCTACCAACTGCATGTTTTATTCTACAATGATACCTTGAACGGAGTTTATGGTCTTTTTGTGTGCAGAGGTGATGTCTCTAATTCGGTAAGTCAATCATGTGTTACTTCTGCAGCTGATGATGTCAAAAAGCGATGCCCAAATGATAAAAGTGCAGTCGTATGGTATGATCGGTGTTTATTCTATTACTCGAATGCATCATTTTTTGGGATTCCACAAACTTCACAGAGGGTATTTATGTTTAATATCGTAAACAATACTACACCTGATGAGCCATATGCCGGTGCAGTTGGGATAATATATACTCTGGTTGATGATGTTCGTTATTCAGAGCTGATGTATGGTGCGAAGAGCGCGACAGTCATGGGTGGGTCTGAGCATAGATATGGACTTGTGCAGTGTACAAGAGACAATAGCATTGTCGTATATGTCTGCTTACACTAACCAAGGATATTCCAAACTGCTGCCAGGGGAAGAAAGGATGGTGTATTTTGTCACCAAGTTGCTGTATGAGGTATGAGGACTCTATCTTTTACGAGGAGCCAGTGCTGCCACCATCACCTGAAGTTAGAAGTGGCAAAGTAATCCGTTGGATTAATGAAATCTAATGGATTAAATGAATTCAACTCAATCCGTTTTGACCATTTAATCCAATTACATGTATTAAATGGATTGGATCATTTAATCCATTAATAATCCAACTAGTCAATCCATTTTGTCAGCCCTCCAGATGGTGATTTTTTTTTTCTTTTCACTTAATGGTTTGACTTGGTACTTCTTTTGTCACCCAGAGCCAAGAGCCAGTAATGATTTTTGCTGATGCAGTTGCCGTAGATGGAGGAAGCACGAATGACAGACTCAAAATAATCATCATTACCATTGGTTCTGCAGCAGCTGTTTTGGTACTTCTCTTATGTTTGTGGCTTTATGTGCACTTCAGAATCAAGAAGAAGAAACAAGGTATGCTGTATGAGTAGCCATGTCTTGTTGTCAGCTTATTTGCTTTGAAAATGTAAATTCCATCTCAGCGACTGGGTTAAGTCGAGAAATTTTGTTGAATGGCCGGCAAAGTTCAGAGTCGTTATTTTTTATGGACGCAAGTGAGCATGGTCAGAACAACTCGGAGATGAATTATTTCAGTTTGGCAGCCATGGCAGCTGCTACCAACAATTTCTCATCGTCAAATAAGCTTGGAGAAGGAGGCTTTGGCCCTGTTTATAAGATATAAATTTCATATTTTTTGATGTAACGCGTGGATTGTCTGTCTCTGGTATTGTACTTTCCATGAATAAATATGTCTAGAAAAGCATAATATTGATGCTGCATCTGAAGGCGAAACTGGACCTGGACCTGGGCTTGGGCCAAGACTTGGAAGGCCCAAGGAGTTGAAGGCACGCGTTCTAAGCTCCTGGCCGTTCGATGGTTAGTCAATCCAAGGGTTCGTCTGAGGAGTATATAAGCAGAGGATCGCGAGGGTTTCATCAGTTCTTCTCTTCTCGCCGTTTCCATCGAAAAAGCTTCAAGTCGTCTTCATCGATCTCCTTCTTCTGAGTGTTGTGTTGAGAGCAGTTCATACTTTTGTTGTAAAGCTGTCCAGATCCTCTCGATCTTGTAGTAGCAGTAGCTCTTGGTTAGGTAGATAACCTGTGTGTGTTTAGTTGCGGTTTAAGCGACGGTTGCTGCTACAACTTGGTGTAAGGACGATTACAAGACTAGGACAGTCTCAGTTCATAGTGATTTGGAGGCTGGTTGAGCCTCACCGTGGTTTCCTCCGGCAGTTTGCCAGTTCCACGTAAAATCGGTGTATCTGTCTGTCTTTCTTTTCAGTTCTTGTTTTCTTTTACTCAATACTTCTATCTAGAACTGTGTGTGATAGTTAGTATCAATTAGCTTCACTATTGCACATCTGTCAGACTCTAGGATTTACTACAGCATCTGATGACTGGTCACTGTTGAACTCAGGATGAACTGTCTGATGGAAAGGAAGTTGCAGTCAAGAGGTTGTCACTGAGATCTGGACAAGGGCTTGAAGAGTTCAAGAATGAGGTTATGTTGATCGCGAAACTTTAGCATAGGAATCTTGTGAAGCTTCTTGGTTGCTGCAATGAGAAAAATGTGGTCAATACCAGTCTTGACGCCTTTTTGTTTGGTAAGTCCGTTTTTTTATTGGAACATATTTTTAGTTTTCCACCAGCAATATTTAGATTTTTATTGCCCGAGTCCTGTTTTCTTCAATGCAGACTCGGATAAGAAGAAAGTATTGAACTGGGAAACACGTGTTAACATAGTTATGGAAATAGCCAAAGGAATTCTGTATCTGCATGAAGACTCTCGTCTTAAAATCATACATAGAGACCTGAAAGCCAGTATTGTTTTGCTGGATGACGAAATGAACCCAAAAATCTCAGATTTCGGCACGGCAAGGATCTTTGAAGGCAACCAGATTGAAGCCAACACCAACAGGGTTGTGGGAACTTAGTAAGTTGACTTCTGCCATTTACGGCTGTGTTTAATATCTTTTAGAAGTGAGTAAACTGTCCTTTGACATCTGAGTTCAATACAAATTGTTGGATTTATTTTGTAGTGGGTACATGGCACCGGAATACCGAATACGCAATGGAGGGGTTATTCTCTGTAAATCTGATGTTTACAGCTTTGGTGTTCTGTTATTAAAAATCATCAGTGGCAGAAAAAACAGTGGTTTCAGCTTCCCTGACCATTCCCAGAGCCTCCTGTCAGTTGTATGTACCTGCAACATCTCACACATATATTCTTCTTTTTTTCTTATCTCAAACTAAAGGAATAACTTGACAGCAATGTGCTTTTTGATTAGGGCCTGGGAGATGTGGATAGAAAAAAATGAAGACGAGCTGATAGATGCTGTAATCAATGATTACCCAGTAAATGTAGCCACGAGATGCATTCACATTGCGTTGCTGTGCTTTCAAGAAGACCGGAGTGTCAGGCCTACTATGAGTCCGTTCTTTTGACTTGAACTAAAATTGAACCGAATTGAATTGAACTGAATTGAATTGAACTGAACTGACTTGAACTGATCTAAACTACCTTTAAATTAAAGTCAAAAGATGATGTTTAGCACCGTATAAAGAGATATGAATTAAAGTTAAATTAAAGTCAATTTTCTTATTATGTTCTTCATATTATTTACATGATTTATTAGTCCAATTTTTTGAAGGAAAATATTATTTAGTGGATTCTGGTTATCCCAATGCACTTGGATATTTAGCATTGTATAAAGAGAAAAGAATTCATTATCATATGGCGACATTTACACATGGTCATCCACCTACCAAAATTTATGAAAAGTTTAATTATCGACATTCATTTTTGCGAACCACCATTGAAAGATCCTTTGGTGTTTTGAAAAAGACTTGTAAGATTCTTAAAAGCATGCATCAACCAGAATATGTACGTAAGATTCTTAAAAGCATTCATCCATAACTTTATTAGGATGCATAAACTACAAATCTCTATCCTAACACATGAACAAGTAAATGAGTTTGGAGATTCTAATCTTTTTGGTGACCATCTAAAAACACAAATGAATCAGTTGTGAGATACAATATCATTTCAAATTGAAGAAACCAATCTCGATAATGAAGATGTTATGAACATGAACACTAATGAGTAGCTATTGTAATATTGTAATTTAATTATACTTATCGAATATTTGGATTTTTATTATTTATTATTATGTTTTAGTAGTTTTCTATATTGAGATTATATTTCATAGTTTATTTTTAGTTTAATAAATAATGTTTATCAACTCAAATTGAGAAAAAAATCCCAATAATGAAGATGTTGTGGACATGGACACTGATGGATAACTCATGTGATATTATATTTAGCAATTGGAATGAATTGAATTGAATTGAAATTGAATTGAATTGAAATTGAAATGAACTGAATTGAACTGAAACTGACCTGAACTGATTTAGTGGTGATCTCGTCATCCCGAGGGGAATTGTTTCTCTGTTAAATTTAAATTTAAATTTTTGTTTTTTTATTTTTTATTTTAAAATTTTTAATTTTTAATTTTTAATTTTTAATTTTTAATTTTTAATTTTTAATTTTTAATTTAGTTGGAATGGTTTAGTTAGGTGATAGAGATTTAGTTAGATGTTGTTGATAAATGTATGATTTGTTAGTTAGATATTCTTTTACATAGATAGATAGTAGATAAGTCTTATTTAAACGGTAATTTTAACAAAACGCAATAGCGATAACATCAACTACGGAGTACCTTATAATTTCATGCTAGAGGTTTTATGTCTCGTCTCAACCTTAAAAATCTACTATAATAATAGAATACAATCCTCAACACACAAACACCCACACAAAAATTCATCGCTAAAGCCCTAATTTTCATCGCTATAGGATAATAAAACAAAATAAGGATAAAGACAAAACAAAATTTTATTTACGCCACACGCCATCCACACATATTTGTTTCTATTATTTCGTATTTGGCCGTATTTGTTCGTATATGACTTTATTTAAATGTATGTAAACATATATTTAACTGTATTGGAACGGTTATTTGATCATTTTTTTTACGTATAGATTTCTCGTTCGGGATGACGTGTTGTCACAAAATTAAAAATAATATAATGAAACTATATTCAAAATATTAAAAAATATGTAGCATTCAAAATTTTCAATTACAAGGATAAAATTATGAAGAGAAACGTTGAAAATCTTTATTAAGATGAATTAAAACATGAAGAAAATTTCCGTCGGAACGACGGATTTGACACTTATATATATATATATAAGAGAACTTTCCAACAAACAAATACAATAAAGACCGGGATCGAGCCCCACCTTGGATAAAAAAGTTGAATGGTTCTTGATGTTTCGGTGGCATGCGTGTGTGACTGTTTCACGGGCGCAGCTTTGACTCTAGATGGCGGATTTTTTTCTCTCTCGATATTATGGCGGATTTTAAATAGTTTTATTTTATTTAGAAAAGTATATTTTGATGGATATGTAGGGAGTTTTTTTTTATTGTTAACTAGCGTACCGTCCGTCGTCCTGACGGGATGCGTCGTCCCGAATATGCAATCGAACAGGTCAAATTCGGGCGGACTCGATTGATCAATTTTTGGGCCCGTGTGGTCACTGTAACTTAAAATTTAAAATTTAAAAGATTTAATGGGTCGGGTTAGGCCATTGTATTATGTGGAAATTTAAACGGAACCTGTGGTCTGTGTAAATTTAAATTTTTAATGGGTCGGGCTGGGCCGTGTGTTTCTCTAAAAATTTAAACAGGCCCGTGTGTTCTGTGTAAATATAAAATTTTAATTTTTAATGGCCCATGTGTGGCCCGTGTGGTTAAAACCCTATCAAATTAAAATTTTAAATTAAATTTTTAATAGGTCGGGCTGGACCCATGTGATCTGTGTAATTATAAACTTTTAATTTTTAACTATTAATTTTTAATTTTCAATGGGTCGGGCTGGATCCGTGTGGTTTGTGTAAGAATAAATTAAAAAAATTAAAGGTTGGGGTAAAATGGGTAATTCATATTTTGAAAGTCCGTTCACCCTATTCTATTATATAATAAATATTGAATAATAAAGTGGTAATAATTTTATATGAGTGACTAGTGGAGATCAAATTCATATTTTTTTCTTTTTTATTTTTAATTTAGTTGGAATGGTTTAGTTAGGTGATAGAGATTTAGTTAGATGTTGTTGGTAAATGTATGGATTTAGTTAGATGTTG